>QRDG01002467.1:0-197716 GCA_012064385.1 Puccinellia tenuiflora | reverse complement strand
CAATGACACCGGACTCCTTCAAAGTTTGCCTCATCCATAACAATTGAGTGCATGCACTTGCGGCGGCAACATACTCGGCTTCGCGGTGGAGAGGGAAATGCAATTTTGCTCTTAGAAGACCAACTCACCAAAGACCCACCAAGAAATTGGCAAGCCCCGGAAGTTGATTTCCTATCATCTTGATCACCGGCCCAATCCGAATCCGTGAAACCCCGAAGAGTGAAAGATGAATCCCTTGGATACCACAAACCAAACCTTGGGGTATGAATTAAATATCGTAGTATTCTCTTGACCGCCAACAAGTGGCTTTCTTTAGGAGCCGCTTGATACCTTGCACACACACCTACACTCAACACAATATCGGGTCTAGATGCACAAAGATAAAGCAACGAACCTATCATGGAGCGGTAGAGCTTTTGATCCACATCTATACCCTTTGGGTTAAGTTGTAGATGGCACTTGGTATCCATAGGAGTCTTCTTCTCCTTAGCATCCACCATATTGAACCTCTTGAGCATGTCTTGGATATACTTTGCTTGGCTAATAAAAGTCCCTCCTCTCAATTGCTTGATCTCAAATCCAAGGAAGAACTTCAACTCGCCCATCATAGACATCTCAAACCTATCGGTCATAAGCTTTGCAAATTCATCATTAAAAGCTTTGTTAGATGAGCCAAAGATATATCATCAACATATAGTTGGCATACGAAAAGCTCCCCTTTAACCCTCTTAGTAAAAAGAGTGGGATCGATTTGCCCAACTTCAAACCCACGGTCTAACAATAACTCTCTAAGGTGCTCATACCACGCACGTGGTGCTTGCTTAAGTCCATAGAGCGCCTTATCGAGCTTGTAGACATGGTTAGGGAAGTTGGAGTCCTCAAATCCCGGGGGTTGCTTAACGAATACCAACTCTTTTAAAGGACCATTAAGAAAAGCACTTTTAACATCCATTTGTTGCAATTTGAAGTTATAGCAAGAAGCATAAGCAAGGAGGATACGGATGGACTCAAGGCGAGCCACGGGAGCATAGGTCTCTCCAAAATCAATGCCTTCAACTTGAGAGTACCCTTGAGCCACCAAACGAGCCTTGTTCCTCACCACCATGCCATGCTCATCTTGCTTGTTCTTGAAAATCCACTTTGTGCCTATAACATTGTGGCACTCCTTTGGCTTCTCAACTAACTTCCAAACTTTGTTGCGCTCGAAATTGTTGAGTTCTTCATGCATTGCTAGCAACCAATCCGGATCTTCAAGAGCTTCGGCAACCTTCTTTGGTTCAAACATGGCAATATGAGCTTGATGATCACTAAAATTTGCCAATTGCCTCCGGGTGGACACCTTGCCTCTCACATCACCAATAACCTTATCAAGGAAATGTTCACGAAGTTCCATGGTTCTTGCAACTCGAGCTTGACGACGGGCTTCGATATCCTCATTGCATCTTGGAGGTATCACTTGATCATCTTGATCATTTGAGTCCCCGTCTTGACCGGAAGGTTGACCTTGATCATCAATGGGCTCGGCTTCAACATTTGAAAAAGATGGTTGAGCAAGGTCTTGATCTTGGCTAGCGTCATGAGATGAAGAGTTTGAATCTTGCATAGCAACATGATCAACGGGTTGAGGGTCTTCAACTTGTTCTTGGGTTGGTGCAACTTGCTCTTCTTGGGCAACGGTTTCTTGTGTAGATGAAGGCTCCACTTGAGTAGAGCATTGTCCTTCTCGATCCACCACAAGGGGTTCCTCAATGGGGCGGAAGAATCCCACACCCATTCTTCTTATGGCTTCTTGAGGAATTTCATCATCTACATCGGAAACATGAAATTGCGCCACTTGGGAGCCGTCATTCTCATCGAACACCACACTACAAGATTCTATGATGCGCCGTGAAGCTTTATCATAGATTCTATAAGTGTGGGATTCGCCACCGTAACCAACAAAAATACCCTCTAGAGATTTAGATTCGAATTTAGTGAGGCGACAACCTTTAATCAAATAGAAACACTTACAACCGAAGACGCGGAAGTAGGAGATGTTAGGCTTGTTGCCGGTGAGGATTTCATAAGGAGTCTTGTTCAAACCTTTGCGGAAGTAGAGCCGGTTGGATGAGTGACAAGCCGTGGATATAGCCTCCGCCCAAAACCTTAGCGGAGTCTTAAACTCCGCAAGCATGGACCTAGCCATATCCATAAGAGTCCGGTTCTTCCTCTCGGCTACACCATTTTGTTGAGGGGTATATGCGGCGGAATATTGATGACGAATACCCTCTTCACTAAGAAACTCATTGAGGGTGTAGTTCTTGAACTCGGAGCCATTATCACTCCTAATAGCCAATATGGGGACATTGTGTTGTCGTTGCATTTCGGTGGAGAAGTCGATGAAGGTTTGTTGGGTCTCACTCTTCAACTTGAAGAAATAAACCCAAGTGAATCTTGAATAATCATCGACAATCACCAAGCAATATTTCTTCCCACCAAGACTTGCTTCGGGCACGGCACCAAAAAGATCAACATGGAGAAGCTCCAAGATCCTCTTGGAAGAAACGATTGTCTTGCTAGGGTGAGGAGAATCATGCATCTTGCCTTCAACACAAGCCCTACAAACACGGTCCTTGGCAAAAGAGACATCTTCTTTTAGTCCGAGTATGTGGCCACCCTTGTGGAGACTTTGCAAAGTTCTCATGTTGACATGGGCTAGGCGGCGATGCCACAACCAACCCTTGTCGGCCTTTCCGAATAGGCACATCGAATTTGTAGTGGTTTTCCCCGAAAAGTCAACCACAAACAAATCATCCTCGACGTACCCAACGAAAGCGACCTTTAGAGTCTTGCTCCACAAGATGACCACAATATCAACATCAATAAAGACGGCAAAACCCATCTTATTAAGAGCATGGACGGAAAGTAAATTGTAACCAAGGGTTTCGACAAGCATGACATTTACTAAGGTGACATCCTTAGCAACTACCACCTTGCCCAAACCCGTTACCTTAGATTTTGATCGGTCTCCAAATGTGACGGTAGATCCATTTAGACATGTTCGAAATTCCGTCATGATCTCTTTGCTTCCGGTCATATGTTTTGTGCATCCACTATCAAGCACCCATTTTGACCCGCCGGAAGCATAGTCCTACAAGGAATCATTGCTTTGATTTAGGTCCCCATTTTTCAATGGGTCCTCTTTTGTTAGCAACAAGGGTCTTAGGAACCCAAATAGAGCGATAAATAGGCACATTTCTAGGACCAACAAATTTAGCATAGACATCCCCATAATAATCAACAAAGATAATGTAATAGGGGTTAGTCTTTCCCGCAAAGTCATCACTAGTAGTTTTGCCCCTTGTGGCACTACCACTAGCAATGTTGACCCTTTTTGCTTGAGGGGCACTAGGGATGTTGGCCTTCTTAGCTTGAGGAGCACTAGGGATGTTGGCCTTCTTTGCTTGAGGGGCCCTAGCATCTTTCATGAAGGACTCCTTCTTCTCCTTCTCAACGAAACCAACACCACCTCTCCCCTCCTTGGAAGGGACAAACGGTCTCTTACCACGGGAGATGGCATTAGCAAGGTTAACTTTTAACCTAGCATTTTCCTCAATAATATTTGCATGATCACAAGTAATAGGAGTAGAGGAGCTAGGCACATCAATTTTAGATGGTTGAGCTTGAAGTTGTTCATACGACTCTTTGAGGGTGGAGAGCTCACTCTCCAAAGCCTTGTGAGCCTTAGAGAGATTCTCTAACTCCTCGGTTAGTCTAGAATGACCAACGCCAAGCTCGACCTTTTCTTTCTTGCAAATTTTATATTTTGCTCTAGCATGATCACGTTCCTTAATGAGCTTAGCAACAATTGCATCATTAGTTTCTTCTATGGATTCTAGTTGTTCTTCAAGAGAAACTCTAAGCTCATGTTCTTCTTCAAGATTATCTTTTAGAGAAGCAATTTCCATGGCATCATCTCTTTCTATTTTACCTTTTACCTCTAGCATTTCAAGAGCATCATCATATTGACTCATAAGAGTCTCAACATGCTTCTTGGTTTCACCTTGCATGTTAGATATAAAATGATCCAAGGCAACAAGTTCCTCCTTAACTTCAAGACTAGTAGGATCATCTACATTACTCATGGCATTGGGAGTTGAAGGAGATGATACCTCATTGGCCTTGGCCATAAAACACCTTGCGGAAGAGGTTGAGACATTTTCATTGGGGGATTCAAAGAGAGATGGAGTTGATGCAATGGCAATCCCGGCCACTTCACTTTTGGTTTCTTCTTCTTCTTCTTCCCCGGATGAGTATTCCTCTTGAGCAATTAACACCATCCGTTGAGGTTTCTTGTTGGTGGGATTCTTCTTGACGAATGGCTTCTTGTTGGGGATCTTGGGCTTAACCTTACGGACAAGTTTGCCTCCATGATGTTCACGGTTTTCAAAGGGACATTCGGCTACGAAGTGATAGCGATCTTGGCAATTGTAGCACGAACGCACCCTTTGGCCACCCTCCTTCTTTCCACTTGACTTGTTCACAAACTCTCTTGCCTTAGATGGACTCTTCCAAAAATCCTTGTGCGAGTGAGACAAAGTGAGAGCCGAGTAGTCCTTGAGGGTGTCCTCAAGCTCCTTGGGATCCCAATGAGATACATCTTCTTGTTCTTCATCATCACTGTCTTGTGCAACCATCTTGGCCTTCAACGCTAGGGGAGAACTCTTGTGCATTCCAATGGCTCTAGCACGAGCATCTTCGGCGTTCTTGGCGGCCACTTTGAATGCGGACATCTCTTGCATGACTTCCATAGATGACATAAGGTGATAGTTGTGCCTTCCTTGGAGACTCTTCAAGTCGGTTGACTCAAAGGGCCATAGAGCACTCACATACTTCCTCTTGATCCATGCATCATCCACATGAGTTGCCCCAAGTGACCGAAATTGAGTGGCAAGAGTCTTGAGTCTTCGATACATGTCTTCATGCTCTTCACCTTCTAACATGAAAAAGCCCTCGGCTTGGTTGCTCAAGGACTCAAACCTATTTCTCTTCATGCTCTCATTGCCGATGAACTCATTGGTGAGAGTATCCCAAGCTTCTTTGGCGGTGGTGGCAAACTCGATGTGTGACAAGTGCTTCTCCCCCACGGCGGTTTGGATCATGTTGAGAGCCAACTCATTGAGTTGACAATCAACAACCTCTCTTCTTGTCATGTTGTTGGGGTCGTGTGCCTTGAAGCCAACCTCGATGATCCTCCAAAGCTCGATTGAAGCACTCTTCATATAAGATCTCATAAGAAATTGCCAATTAGAGAAACAAGATGGATTAAACTTGGGTGGGTCACCCCTATTGTTTATATGAGGATGAGGGATAGGTGGGTCGGGGGAGTATATGTGAGGAACCTCACTATACGTCTCCTTCCCACTAGCATTTTTAGATGGGGATTGTTTAGTTCCATCACTACCCTCAATCTCCGATGCTTGCGCGGCGGAAGAATTTACCTCTAGCGGTGGTGGTGTGGGTCCTACTCCCTTAGGAAGGAGTTGCGCGATCATCTCACGCAATTCCTTCATTTGAGTGTCCATGGTGGATCTAAGACGTGTTTCCAAGTTCTCAAGATCCTCCGTGGTCACCCCGGGTTTAGGATCCGCATCATCACCGGAGATACTCATACTCTCTTAGGCGGTGAAGCCTAGATATAGAGACAAGGCTCTGATACCAATNCGGCTGCCGTAGCCTATACCGAGGGCAATCTGGACTATGCCGACGGCCAAAAGCTCTCGGCGTACCGCCTGCATGCTGTAGTGAGTACGTATACTGTGTTAAATCCTGCAAAATCAAAGGAAGATAATTAAGAGCTGAACAATCTATTTCCTACACATTGAAAGGGGATCGTATGAGCACCTAGAGGGGGGGGGGGGGGGTGAATAGGTGCTACCCAATTTTTAATTCTTTTTCAATTTAGGCTTGACACAAAAGATAAATTCTCTAGATATGCAACTACGGTGAATTTATCTATATGACAAGCAAACTAAACAACTAGGCAATTAACGAAACAAGTAAAGGTAAGAGATAACCGAGAGAGGAAGCACGCGGAGACAAGGGTGTATTCCCGAGTTCCTCCTTGTTAAGGGAGTACGTCTCGTTGGAGGGGTGTGAGCTCGCCACGAAGGCCTACTCAACGCCACAAAGGCCTCACCCTATTCTCCGATGAACCTCGCCACAAAGGCCTAGTTCACCTTCCACTATCGGAGTCCTTCAAGGCGGAATCCGGAGCCCTTACAACGTTCTTGGGGCACACACCCACAACTTAATTGGGGGCTCCCAAATCAACAACTCTGTTACAATTACAACAACAAGTGAGCACAAGAATCTAGGGTAACTCAAAGCTAACCCTAGAAACAAGAATCCTCGAGAGAACGAGGGGGAAATGAAGAACGGCTTGGTGAAGATGTAGATCCGGGTCTTCTCCTTCAATCCTCCGAAGATCAACGCGTTTGGACGGAGGAGTTGGGAGAAATTGTGATTTTGAGCTCTCAAAAACTAGGGTTCATAAATGCTGGACGAGCTAGCTGTCTTGAGGTAGGTGGAGGGGTATTTATACCCCTCTGCAAAAACTAGCCGTTTGGGTTCACTAAACCCGGAGACTCCGGCCTAGGAGGGCCGGAGACTCCGGCCTTGACCGGAGACTCCGGTTTCCTTCCGGGGTCCCTCCGGGCAGGCTCCAGTAGCTCCCCACACTTGCACTCTTGATCGAAGGGCCGGAGACTCCGGCCAGGAGGGCCGGAGACTCCGGCGTGAGCCGGAAACTCCGCACCCGGGCGGAGAGTTGTCGACGATGCTGAGCAGGCCGGAGACTCCGGCCACCAGGGACCGGATACTCCGGCCTCCCGGAGACTCCGGGCTTCCTCCGGTGTTCCTCCGGAGGGGTGTCCAGTAGCTCCCCACACTTCGGCCAGAGAGCAGGAAAACGAGGGGGCCGGAGACTCCGGCCTGGGAGGCCGGAAACTCCGGCCAGGAATTTCCTGCAGCAACCAAAACCTTGCCCTTTCTTCACTTTTTGGTGCAAGATGCTATGGGTAAAAATTATGTCAAAACCTGCACCACTTAGCATCACATTAGATAGTCATTAGTGTTGTTAACTAACACACAAAACACATAGGGGTTAGGAAATGTTCTTTCAATCTCCCCCTTTTTGGTGTTAGATGACAACACTAAGATTTGCAAAAATAAAGGATCATATCATGTGACAAATAGCATCTCCCCCTAAATGTGTGCACATTAGACAAGATTTTACAAAAGAGAATAAATCCACATATAGGGGAGGATGCCACAAATGAAATAAGACATGATATAATCAAGGACACAATCATTTGCAACAATAAGGAACATGATATAGAGGGGTTGATGAAAATGTTAGCAACCATACCTTGTGAGTGAGACTAAAAGATAATTCCAAAGCATATTTCACCTCACACATAATTCAACCATAGATAAAGCCGATATCATGTCTCCTTAACGACCACAAGATCCACATCTCACACATAAAAATAGCAAATAGAGTTCAACACAAAGTTCAACGAAATAAAAGGAACACAAGCTCTTAAGAAATGATAAAAGCAAATGCTTGTGCTCCGACCCATGCAAATCCCACGGATAGCCTACTAGAACCATTTCTCCCCCTTTGGCATCGAAACACCAAAAAGGAAGAAAGGCGATGCTAACGAACCCCAAAGAAGTCACTCGGAGTCCTCGTCGGTGGCGTCATCATCATCATCATCCTCATCCTCATCATATTGAGAGCCACTAGCATCTTCATCTTCTTCAATCTCTCCATGAGGCATTGGAGCCTTTCCGGTGTTGCGTGAGGAAGAAGGCATATTGGAGGACACGTCCTCAAACTCAAAATGTGACCAAGGGAATTGCTTTGCATGCCAAGCATCATAGGGAATTGCCGCTTCACTACCGGAGGATCCTTCTTCTTCGGCGAGCTCTTCTTGTGTTGCTTTGCCAATGCGAGGAGGAGGAGGAGGTGGTGGAGTCTTGTCCCTCTTTTTCTCCAACTCCCTGAACAACCTATTTTGATTGGAGATGATCAACTTCCTTTCTTTATGAGCTTCGTAATTTTCCCGGTGGAGGCACACATTCATACGAATCACCATCTTCTCAAACCAACTAAGCTTCTTGATCTTCCTTTGCACATCATCTTTGCCTTTGCTAACCCATGAGGGAGGGTCGGCATTCTTGCTCCTCCTACGAACGGGTGCCACATCTTCTTCCTCTTCCTCACTTGAAGCAAACGGAACACGAGAGGGACCACTTGAAGACGAAGGCTTGTCATGCTTGAGGATTTGAAGGGAGCCGGCCTTGTGAACGGTGAAGTGCTCACGGTTGAGAGTTGGCACTTGGTCAAGGATAAGCATCATCACATAAGGTGCATAAATAGGATTCTTCATCTCATGCACGGCCCAATGCAACTCGCATTTGATGAAATCCATCACGTCAATCTCATAACCTTGACAATTAACTCCGGCTTGAAGCACCTCATAGGAATGAGCAAGAAGATTGACAAGCCCTCCACGAATTGCATCCACATTCCCGGCTTGAGGTGCAATATTGCTTCTAAACATGCGAAGGAGGATATTAAAGGTGGGGAAAAGGTCCTTGTTGGAGCCAACAGCTGATTTGTTGAGATAAAGCGGTGTCAACTTGTTCTTGTCATAATGGACCCCTTCCGTGTGCATGATTCTTCCTTGGGAGGCTTCACCCGTGCGGAACACATATCCAAGCAAAGCACCGAACCTTGCCATAGAAGACTCACATCTCATAGGCCCGGTCATCCAAGTCAACTTAACATCAACATCTTCTCCAAACTGAACGGTAGCAAAGAATTGGTGCACCAAGTCGATGTCATAGTTTTGTTGAAGCGTCATGAGATGCTCCAACCCTAGCTTGCGAACAATCCACACGGCTTCTTGGAAATATTGTTTAGTGCTAAGGGCGGAAAGATTAAGCACCTTTTGCACACAAACCTTGTTAGGACCCGAGAGCCTGGCATACACTTCATCCATCACAATCTCTTGTTCCGTTCTCCAAAACCGAGGATTGGAGGTGTTTCGTGGCATGTCGAAGAATGGCTGCGACCTCATGGCACGGAACTCGGATTTGTTCAACCCACTAAGAGTGGTCAAATTGTCAAACTTAGCTTTCTTAGCCCTCTCTTGAGCAAGGAACTCTTCTTCGGCTCTCCTCTGTGCAGCCACTCTAGCTGCAGCACCCCTGTCACGCTGAACCATGCGGCCATCCTCAGTCCGATCCAAATAAGCACGATTTCCTCTTTTTTCTTTTCTAGTCACCTTATTGGGGTTGTGAACGATTTTCTTGAGGCGCTGAGAGGAACCTGTGAGTAACAGATAGAAGGTAGCAGGGGGATAAGCATACATGTCCATGGAAACAAGGAATGCATCAATTGGAGAATCGAAAGCACTCAAACTTGATCTACACCGGAGATTCCGGCCTCAGGGGCCGGAGATTCCGGCCACACCGGAGTCTCCGGCCTGGGACAGGCCGGAGTCTCCGGCCCTGAGACTGAAAATCTAGGGTTAGGTCAAATTCGATTGCTAAAGATGCTAAAATTGATACATTGAGATGAAAACAAGCCAGCAAGAGATTTCACACCATAGGGAGCAACACTACACACTCTATCCAAGATCTAGGAAGAAACCTAGAGAGGGAGAGGGAGATGTACCGCTGCTCGACATGGTGGAGGTCACCAATGGTGGGGAGGAGGTTCCCCAACGTTGGAGAGGAGGGGAGGCCGGCTGGACGGCGGATTCCGGCGGTGGGGAGCGGCCGGAGGAGCTTCTCCAAGTTGAGGGCGGCAGCAGGGGAGAGGAGAGAGTCGGGGGTGGAAGAGAGTTGTGAAAACAACTCCCACCCCGATCCCCTTTTTGATCCCCAGGATTCGCCGAGGCCGGAGTCTCCGGCCTAAGCACACCGGAGTCTCCGGGGTGCCGGATTCTCCGTGGCTTAGGGCGGAGACTCTGCCCAGACCGGAGTCTCCGGTGTTAGACACCGGAGTCTCCGGCCCCCACAGCGCAGAGAAGCTGATTTATGGTGGTGGACATGTATGTGGCAAGAGGAGCAAGGTTTGGGGAAAGTAGAGGCTTGGGATAGACAACACAAACTGGGATGGTACTTCACACTCATCTTGCAAAAGCCAAAAACGATAAAAGCCAAGATTGAGTGAGTTTCCCATAAGAACACAAGATTTGCAAATAAAATCCAATAAAATCCCAAAAGAACCAACTCTTCACAAGGAAGAGGTCGGTGGCCTAGGCCACCATGTATGAGTTTATGGAATGGCACCGCGAAGATATATCTTGGGTCCATAACCAATACTCGTCATTTAAGCTCACAATTCATGAATTGAATATAGAGAAGATCAATGAATGCATTAATCTAGGCATAATGGGGGGAGGGAGAGCCCAATAGTTAGGACAACACTCCCCCTATGTCCATGCCTACACCTAAACCCAAATAGAGAATTGACCTATAGGTGTGTATGCAAGATGGTCAAGTCAAGCTCCTCGAATCCACGATATTTAGTTCATTCCTCAAATAAGTGAATCTTGCTTCATCAAGTGGCTTCGTGAATATATCGGCAAGTTGGTCCTTGGTTGGCACATAAGCAAGCTCAATGTCTCCACGGGCAACATGATCTCGAATGAAATGATGACGAATCTCAATGTGCTTGGTTCTTGAATGTTGCACCGGGTTGTAGGCGATCTTGATAGCACTCTCATTGTCACACAAAAGAGGCACTTTGTCACAAGTGACACCGTACTCCTTCAAAGTTTGCCTCATCCATAACAATTGAGTGCATGCACTTGCGGCGGCAACATACTCGGCTTCGGCGGTGGAGAGGGAAATGCAATTTTGCTTCTTAGAAGACCAACTCACCAAAGACCCACCAAGAAATTGGCAAGCCCCGGAAGTTGATTTCCTATCATCTTGATCACCGGCCCAATCCGAATCCGTGAAACCCCGAAGAGTGAAAGATGAATCCCTTGGATACCACAAACCAAACCTTGGGGTATGAATTAAATATCGTAGGATTCTCTTGACCGCCAACATGTGGCTTTCTTTAGGAGCCGCTTGATACCTTGCACACACACCTACACTCAACACAATATCGGGTCTAGATGCACAAAGGTAAAGCAACGAACCTATCATGGAGCGGTAGAGCTTTTGATCCACATCTATACCCTTTGGGTTAAGTTGTAGATGGCACTTGGTATCCATAGGAGTCTTCTTCTCCTTAGCATCCACCATATTGAATCTCTTGAGCATGTCTTGGATATACTTTGCTTGGCTAATAAAAGTTCCTCCTCTCAATTGCTTGATCTCAAATCCAAGGAAGAACTTCAACTCGCCCATCATAGACATCTCAAACCTATCGGTCATAAGCTTTGCAAATTCATCATTAAAAGCTTTGTTAGATGAGCCAAAGATAATATCATCAACATATAGTTGGCATACGAAAAGCTCCCCTTTAACCCTCTTAGTAAAAAGAGTGGGATCGATTTGCCCAACTTCAAACCCACGGTCTAACAATAACTCTCTAAGGTGCTCATACCACGCACGTGGTGCTTGCTTAAGTCCATAGAGCGCCTTATCGAGCTTGTAGACATGGTTAGGCAAGTTGGGGTCCTCAAATCCCGGGGGTTGCTTAACGAATACCAACTCTTTTAAAGGACCATTAAGAAAAGCACTTTTAACATCCATTTGTTGCAATTTGAAGTTATAGCAAGAAGCATAAGCAAGGAGGATACGGATGGACTCAAGGCGAGCCACGGGAGCATAGGTCTCTCCAAAATCAATGCCTTCAACTTGAGAGTACCCTTGAGCCACCAAACGAGCCTTGTTCCTCACCACCATGCCATGCTCATCTTGCTTGTTCTTGAAAATCCACTTTGTGCCTATAACATTGCGGCACTCCTTTGGCTTCTCAACTAACTTCCAAACTTTGTTGCGCTCGAAATTGTTGAGTTCTTCATGCATTGCTAGCAACCAATCCGGATCTTCAAGAGCTTCGGCAACCTTCTTTGGTTCAAACATGGCAATATGAGCTTGATGATCACTAAAATTTGCCAATTGCCTCCGGGTGGACACCTTGCCTCTCACATCACCAATAACCTTATCAAGGAAATGTTCACGAAGTTCCATGGTTCTTGCAACTCGAGCTTGACGACGGGCTTCGATATCCTCATTGCATCTTGGAGGTATCACTTGATCATCTTGATCATTTGAGTCCCCGTCTTGACCGGTAGGTTGACCTTGATCATCAATGGGCTCGGCTTCAACATTTGAAGAAGATGGTTGAGCAAGGTCTTGATCTTGGCTAGCATCATGAGATGGAGAGTTTGAATCTTGCATAGCAACATGATCAACGGGTTGAGGGTCTTCAACTTGTTCTTGGGTTGGTGCAACTTGCTCTTCATGGGCAACGGTTTCTTGTGTAGATGAAGGCTCCACTTGAGTAGAGCATTGTCCTTCTCGATCCACCACAAGGGGTTCCTCAATGGGGCGGAAGAATCCCACACCCATTCTTCTTATGGCTTCTTGAGGAATTTCATCATCTACATCGGAAACATGAAATTGCGCCACTTGGGAGCCGTCATTCTCATCGAACACCACACTACAAGATTCTATGATGCGCCGTGAAGCTTTATCATAGATTCTATAAGTGTGGGATTCGCCACCGTAACCAACAAAAATACCCTCTAGAGATTTAGATTCGAATTTAGTGAGGCGACAACCTTTAATCAAATAGAAACACTTACAACCGAAGACGCGGAAGTAGGAGATGTTAGGCTTGTTGCCGGTGAGGATTTCATAAGGAGTCTTGTTCAAACCTTTGCGGAAGTAGAGCCGGTTGGATGAGTGACAAGCCGTGGATATAGCCTCCGCCCAAAACCTTAGCGGAGTCTTAAACTCCGCAAGCATGGACCTAGCCATATCCATAAGAGTCCGGTTCTTCCTCTCGGCTACACCATTTTGTTGAGGGGTATATGCGGCGGAATATTGATGACGAATACCCTCTTCACTAAGAAACTCATTGAGGGTGTAGTTCTTGAACTCGGAGCCATTATCACTCCTAATAGCCAATATGGGGACATTGTGTTGTCGTTGCATTTCGGTGGAGAAGTCGATGAAGGTTTGTTGGGTCTCACTCTTCAACTTGAAGAAATAAACCCAAGTGAATCTTGAATAATCATCGACAATCACCAAGCAATATTTCTTCCCACCAAGACTTGCTTCGGGCACGGCACCAAAAAGATCAACATGGAGAAGCTCCAAGATCCTCTTGGAAGAAACGATTGTCTTGCTAGGGTGAGGAGAATCATGCATCTTGCCTTCAACACAAGCCCTACAAACACGGTCCTTGGCAAAAGAGACATCTTCTTTTAGTCCGAGTATGTGGCCACCCTTGTGGAGACTTTGCAAAGTTCTCATGTTGACATGGGCTAGGCGGCGATGCCACAACCAACCCTTGTCGGCCTTTCCGAATAGGCACATCGAATTTGTAGTGGTTTTCCCCGAAAAGTCAACCACAAACAAATCATCCTCGACGTACCCAACGAAAGCGACCTTTAGAGTCTTGCTCCACAAGATGACCACAATATCAACATCAATAAAGACGGCAAAACCCATCTTATTAAGAGCATGGACGGAAAGTAAATTGTAACCAAGGGTTTCGACAAGCATGACATTTACTAAGGTGACATCCTTAGCAACTACCACCTTGCCCAAACCCGTTACCTTAGATTTTGATCGGTCTCCAAATGTGACGGTAGATCCATTTAGACATGTTCGAAATTCCGTCATGATCTCTTTGCTTCCGGTCATATGTTTTGTGCATCCACTATCAAGCACCCATTTTGACCCGCCGGAAGCATAGTCCTACAAGGAATCATTGCTTTGATTTAGGTCCCCATTTTTCAATGGGTCCTCTTTTGTTAGCAACAAGGGTCTTAGGAACCCAAATAGAGCGATAAATAGGCACATTTCTAGGACCAACAAATTTAGCATAGACATCCCCATAATAATCAACAAAGATAATGTAATAGGGGTTAGTCTTTCCCGCAAAGTCATCACTAGTAGTTTTGCCCCTTGTGGCACTACCACTAGCAATGTTGACCCTTTTTGCTTGAGGGGCACTAGGGATGTTGGCCTTCTTAGCTTGAGGAGCACTAGGGATGTTGGCCTTCTTTGCTTGAGGGGCCCTAGCATCTTTCATGAAGGACTCCTTCTTCTCCTTCTCAACGAAACCAACACCACCTCTCCCCTCCTTGGAAGGGACAAACGGTCTCTTACCACGGGAGATGGCATTAGCAAGGTTAACTTTTAACCTAGCATTTTCCTCAATAATATTTGCATGATCACAAGTAATAGGAGTAGAGGAGCTAGGCACATCAATTTTAGACGGTTGAGCTTGAAGTTGTTCATACGACTCTTTGAGGGTGGAGAGCTCACTCTCCAAAGCCTTGTGAGCCTTAGAGAGATTCTCTAACTCCTCGGTTAGTCTAGAATGACCAACGCCAAGCTCGACCTTTTCTTTCTTGCAAATTTTATATTTTGCTCTAGCATGATCACGTTCCTTAATGAGCTTAGCAACAATTGCATCATTAGTTTCTTCTATGGATTCTAGTTGTTCTTCAAGAGAAACTCTAAGCTCATGTTCTTCTTCAAGATTATCTTTTAGAGAAGCAATTTCCATGGCATCATCTCTTTCTATTTTACCTTTTACCTCTAGCATTTCAAGAGCATTATCATATTGACTCATAAGAGTCTCAACATGCTTCTTGGTTTCACCTTGCATGTTAGATATAAAATGATCCAAGGCAACAAGTTCCTCCTTAACTTCAAGACTAGTAGGATCATCTACATTACTCATGGCATTGGGAGTTGAAGGAGATGATACCTCATTGGCCTTGGCCATAAGACACCTTGCGGAAGAGGTTGAGACATTTTCATTGGGGGATTCAAAGAGAGATGGAGTTGATGCAATGGCAATCCCGGCCACTTCACTTTTGGTTTCTTCTTCTTCTTCTTCCCCGGATGAGTATTCCTCTTGAGCAATTAACACCATCCGTTGAGGTTTCTTGTTGGTGGGATTCTTCTTGAAGAATGGCTTCTTGTTGGGGATCTTGGGCTTAACCTTACGGACAAGTTTGCCTCCATGATGTTCACGGTTTTCAAAGGGACATTCGGCTACGAAGTGATAGCGATCTTGGCAATTGTAGCACGAACGCACCCTTTGGCCACCCTCCTTCTTTCCACTTGACTTGTTCACAAACTCTCTTGCCTTAGATGGACTCTTCCAAAAATCCTTGTGCGAGTGAGACAAAGTGAGAGCCGAGTAGTCCTTGAGGGTGTCCTCAAGCTCCTTGGGATCCCAATGAGACACATCTTCTTGTTCTTCATCATCACTGTCTTGTGCAACCATCTTGGCCTTCAAAGCTAGGGGAGAACTCTTGTGCATTCCAATGGCTCTAGCACGAGCATCTTCGGCGTTCTTGGCGGCCACTTTGAATGCGGACATCTCTTGCATGACTTCCATAGATGACATAAGGTGATAGTTGTGCCTTCCTTGGAGACTCTTCAAGTCGGTTGACTCAAAGGGCCATAGAGCACTCACATACTTCCTCTTGATCCATGCATCATCCACATGAGTTGCCCCAAGTGACCGAAATTGAGTGGCAAGAGTCTTGAGTCTTCGATACATGTCTTCATGCTCTTCACCTTCTAACATGAAAAAGCCCTCGGCTTGGTTGCTCAAGGACTCAAACCTATTCCTCTTCATGCTCTCATTGCCGATGAACTCATTGGTGAGAGTATCCCAAGCTTCTTTGGCGGTGGTGGCAAACTCGATGTGTGACAAGTGCTTCTCCCCCACGGCGGTTTGGATCATGTTGAGAGCCAACTCATTGAGTTGACAATCAACAACCTCTCTTCTTGTCATGTTGTTGGGGTCGTGTGCCTTGAAGCCAACCTCGATGATCCTCCAAAGCTCGATTGAAGCACTCTTCATATAAGATCTCATAAGAAATTGCCAATTAGAAAAACAAGATGGATTAAACTTGGGTGGGTCACCCCTATTGTTTATATGAGGATGAGGGATAGGTGGGTCGGGGGAGTATATGTGAGGAACCTCACTATACGTCTCCTTCCCACTAGCATTTTTAGATGGGGATTGTTTAGTTCCATCACTACCCTCAATCTCCGATGCTTGCGCGGCGGAAGAATTTACCTCTAGCGGTGGTGGTGTGGGTCCTACTCCCTTATGAAGGAGTTGCGCGAGCATCTCACGCAATTCCTTCATTTGAGTGTCCATGGTGGATCTAAGACGTGTTTCCAAGTTCTCAAGATCCTCCGTGGTCACCCCGGGTTTAGGATCCGCATCATCACCGGAGGTACTCATACTCTCTTAGGCGGTGAAGCCTAGATATAGAGACAAGGCTCTGATACCAATTGAAAGGGGATCGTATGAGCACCTAGAGGGGGGGGGGGTGAATAGGTGCTACCCAATTTTTAATTCTTTTTCAATTTAGGCTTGACACAAAAGATAAATTCTCTAGATATGCAACTACGGTGAATTTATCTATATGACAAGCAAACTAAACAACTAGGCAATTAACGAAACAAGTAAAGGTAAGAGATAACCGAGAGAGGAAGCACGCGGAGACAAGGGTGTATTCCCGAGTTCCTCCTTGTTAAGGGAGTACGTCTCGTTGGAGGGGTGTGAGCTCGCCACGAAGGCCTACTCAACGCCACAAAGGCCTCACCCTATTCTCCGATGAACCTCGCCACAAAGGCCTAGTTCACCTTCCACTATCGGAGTCCTTCAAGGCGGAATCCGGAGCCCTTACAACGTTCTTGGGGCACACACCCACAACTTAATTGGGGGCTCCCAAATCAACAACTCTGTTACAATTACAACAACAAGTGAGCACAAGAATCTAGGGTAACACAAAGCTAACCCTAGAAACAAGAATCCTCGAGAGAACGAGGGGGAAATGAAGAACGGCTTGGTGAAGATGTAGATCCGGGTCTTCTCCTTCAATCCTCCGAAGATCAACGCGTTTGGACGGAGGAGTTGGGAGAAATTGTGATTTTGAGCTCTCAAAAACTAGGGTTCATAAATGCTGGACGAGCTAGCTGGCTTGAGGTAGGTGGAGGGGTATTTATACCCCTCTGCAAAAACTAGCCGTTTGGATTCACTTAACCCGGAGACTCCGGCCTAGGAGGGCCGGAGACTCCGGCCTTGACCGGAGACTCCGGTTTCCTTCCGGGGTCCCTCCGGGCAGGCTCCAGTAGCTCCCCACACTTGCTCTCTTGATCGAAGGGCCGGAGACTCCGGCCAGGAGGGCCGGAGACTCCGGCGTGAGCCGGATACTCCGCACCCGGGCGGAGAGTTGTCGACGATGCTGAGCAGGCCGGAGACTCCGGCCACCAGGGACCGGATACTCCGGCCTCCCGGAGACTCCGGGCTTCCTCCGGTGTTCCTCCGGAGGGGTGTCCAGTAGCTCCCCACACTTCGGCCAGAGAGCAGGAAAACGAGGGGGCCGGAGACTCCGGCCTGGGAGGCCGGAAACTCCGGCCAGGAATTTCCTGCAGCAACCAAAACCTTGCCCTTTCTTCACTTTTTGGTGCAAGATGCTATGGGTAAAAATTATGTCAAAACCTGCACCACTTAGCATCACATTAGATAGTCATTAGTGTTGTTAACTAACACACAAAACACATAGGGGTTAGGAAATGTTCTTTCACACATGCATCTTTTTTTTTTTTTGAAAGAGAGGAGTACAAACCTACGTACAATCAAAGGAAACAGACACAAAGTACAGACGCAAATTCGTACAGAAAGTACTTAGCTGAAAGCATTACAGCAGCGAAGAACTGCTGAACCACCAAAGCTCCTCGTCGCCGACGACCGCCGGAGAAGAAGAGACCAAACCACCACCTGCCTGGAAGAGGGAGGACCTCCAACATTGAAGAAGACCACATCATCCACTCGCCGCAAGCAACGAGATCTTGTCGATGAACATGCACGGCCAAGCCGCCCCCACGTCCAGCTCCAACACCACCTGCCGCCGGGACGGCCAAGCCGTGCCAGAACCACCACCATCGCACCAACCATCCCAGCGCCAAAGCCGAGCACCAGACCCCTCCGCTCCGAAGCTCCACCTCCAGGTGACTCCTCCCCTCGCCTCCACGGCCGGCCGGAGGAGCCACGAAGAAACAGAACGCCAGAGCAACGACCATAAGCAAGCGCGCCGCCACAGCAGCTCCACCCCTCGCCACCACGGCCGGCCAGGGGAGCCAGAGGCACACGCCAGCAGCACCTACTCCAGATCCACCCCCAGAAACTCCACGATGTGGCCGGAGCCCACCACACTGCCGCGGAGTCGGAGACAAGGGACAAAACGCCAAGCCGAGGTCGTCACCACCGCCGCCACGACCTCGCCCAGGGCACCAAAAGCCGCCAGATCCGTAGATCGGCGAGCACTCACCACCAGACGCCCACCGACGTCGCCACAGAGGACCTCGCCGGGATGGGGAAGAGACGTCTGCACCATTATTCCTCCGCGACCCCGCCCCCACCACCACGACGGCGTCGCCGGAAACAGCTACCCTACTATGCATAGACCCGCGCCGGAGAACCGGGGTCCCCCCACTCTGCGTTCACCCGAACGGCGACCGGAGAGGGAAGGAACCCACGGCCCCGCCGGGCGGGGAGCACAGGGTCGACGGTCGCCTCCTTATCCGCCTCTCTCAAACAGTAACAGGGAGGGGAGGGGAAAAGAACGATCTCCCTACACATGCATCTTTGATACTCCGTAAAAACTAAACAATCTTTCCTAACATGATTGGTTGACGCTGTACCCGATATCCAGTACGGGCCAAATTGGTAACCCCATATGGTGCTGGTGAGTGATTTGGATCGATCCAATGTTAGGAAATAGGGAGTTTGTGATAATATGAAATTATGCAATGCGAGTGCCAGGGAAATGTGTTGATGATACTGCATGTTTGTACTGGCGTAGTCATTTCGAGTAACAAATGTGTAACATGAGATTAATTTGTCAAGTTGTGGGATCATCCATAACAAGGTCGTAGCTGATTGAAAAGAGGGGAATACTAGCAATGTTCTCCTTTGTTCTATGGCCTGTGGAACCATGTATTTAGCAAGGGTCTATGGCCTGTAGCTGATTATCAATCACTGTGGGGAAGAAATTATCATTTGTAAAGATTTGTGCATTTCTGTGAGTTGTGTATGCTTTGATAAACATTTGGATTTCAACCAGATTGTTATAAGATGTACTCACTAGCATGCAGTTGATGTTTTTGTAATATCTCTGATAAGAAATACTGGACATGTTAATTTGTACACAATGAAGGTTAAATATCCGGTGAGAAAAATCACATGGTATACATGTCAAATCTTTGTCTAGAAAAGATATACTCATAAATTTGGAATATTTATTTACTGTCAAATTATGTTCAATTCAATAAAAAAATCATTGATCTTATCAAGATTTGTGTATCTTGTTACCATAGTGATTTTTATGGAGTTGCATGTGATGTCTTTAATTTTATGAGAATTTGTCAGTGAAGGCTTCGACGTCGCTGGTGGTGGTGCTCTACATGGACATCCGATTTCTCCCTCAATGATTTATTCGCCTTCCTTTGTTTTCTCTACTCCTTGATGCCGAAGGATGGTGAATGCCCTCGAGAAGTAAAGGGAGGTGGTGATGACGACACATGTCTCTATTGGCACACTCCATAGCATGCAGTGAACATTGAAACTGGCCGGTGTTTGTGACAGCTGTACCAACGAGAATTAACTTTGGAAATCATCACAATGCAGATATTTTGTCACCCGTTGCAACGCACGAGCATATCACCTAGTAATAACTATATTGTTGGAAACAATCTAATTACTGACTAAATTTACTTGTGGTGAATCTTTGAACCCGGATGAAGTGATCTTCATTTGGACCCTGGGATGGTAACAACCCCCAATGTTCTAGTAGAGCTGACTGCCCGGAGGCAAGCAGTGATCTCAAGTTCCAAATTCCCACCCGCGTGAGTGACGTCAACCTATATGTCTTTTCGTCTGCTCAGGTGTCACCATGACAAAATGGTGGTTTCTGAGGATACTTGTCAGCGCATGAAAGTTGGCTCCGACGTCGCAGTCCCCGAGATGGAAGCCTCTCAACCTCTGCATCGTTGGGAACTCCTGGGATTGATCGTCTAGCAATGTCGTGGCGGTGAAGCCAGAGAGACGGAGGGTGGTGACGTTGTTGAGGCGAGCAAGGAGGCGGCGCATGGAGCTCACGATCTCGAGCTTGCTAATCCTAGCATAGTGGTTGTCGGGGAAGATGTCGTAACCCGCGTCCGTGATGCGGATCGATGCCTCAGCGACCGACGCCAGCGGTGGATGCTGGTCGGAACAGTCAGGCCCGACATGGAAGATGGGTATGTTGGTGAGGTCAAGCCGTAGTGAGGTAAGGCGAAGGGTGGCGTCGATGAGGTAGGCGGGGACGTGGTGCTGGCGGGGTTTGACGACGGCTAGGTGGATGAGCGTGGGAGAGGTGATGTTGCGGAGGCGCGGCCGTGCACCCTGCACTCTTCTATGTGCAGCTCCTCTAGGACTAGGCAGAGGTCGCCGAGACGCTCAACCTATGTCTTGTCGTCTGCTCAAGTGTCAGCATGACAAAATGGGGGTGATGCTGATGCAGTGCACCCTCATGGAAGTGCCAGCGAACGGCTGAAATGGTTGATCGTTCGGGGTGTTGCAACAAGCCAACAAGCAGAACTAGAGATTACAGCTGATCTTTAGAGCTCTACAACAAGTGAGGGTGTGGCTAACTTTCGTCGATGTCCGACATCCATTATTATTTTTCACTTGCGTTAGGAGTTCACATGTGTGATGCGCTTGACATGTAGTAGGAGCGCTAATTAAACTGTTCCTGATGTAAAAACCTCTTCATTTGCAGCTAACTTTCTGCACATTATATTCCTTGGGAAACCAATTTAAGTTGTTGTTTTATTAGTGTCGGTAATTACAGCGCCATCTATGTCTTAACTTAAAAAAGTTTGATCCCGTTTTCTTTCTTTTGTGTTGAGAAAGGAAGTTAACTCTGATGATGCTGGTCGCTGTGTGACTTTCTGTCTGTTCATTTGGCAGATTGAATTGCCGAAACGGTTGTGATCACGAGCTGTACAATTTTTCTTCCAGCTGAGTAAATAAACTACTATCGACACTCACTACAAGCCTGCTAATCCTGACAAGACCAATTTTGCTTCCTTAACCAGAATATAAAAACAAGATCCGAGGACACTAGCACCCTGGACATCATGATTAAGGTAGAGCCCATCCGTGGTGAGACTCCAGAAATTCGCTCCCGACGGGGATCGAACCCTGGACGCTGGGATACGCCACTGCGCCCCTTGCCGCTAGGACACTTTGCGAAGGTTGTTACATCTTTCCGGATGCCTCGCAATCCGATTAAAATAATCTGGAATCCACATGCCATGGGAGTAGAAGAAATGTGTCCAGAAGAGCTTCACACTAACTATCACTCTGTACGTATTATATAGTGGTGCCCGGAGTGTAGCATCGCAAGGAATGTTGTGCTCTTGTTAGAGATATATATGTAGAGAATTGGGCATGTGATGGCCATGTGCATGCCTAGCTAAGAATTATAGCCCGTCGGTACTAACCGTACTAATCTGGATCTCCATGATACTTTCACATGCTGGAGAGCTCTCTATACCACCTCCACCCAATGGTACAATTACCCCACTAACGAGCAATGGGATGCCCCCGCAAAGAAAAAGATACATTGGCTTGCAACACATGCTGAGTATGCTTCGAAGAGCGTCCGTTGCCCTTTGACTTAAACCAAAATCTCTGCGTGACATCTCTTTAGCATCTTTACCTCTCTGAATTAACTTACAAATGGCCGCCCTTGAGCGAGCCGGATGTCCAGGCTTTGAAACTTGCAAGCAATTCCACCACCGACACTTGGAACTCGACAACCGTTGCTTTGGGGTCTCTCGACAAAGCCCTCGGCAACGCCATTGGTCATCATTGATTATTTATACGCTCCAACAAAAAGGAAATCTCATTCCTTAGTTTACTTTCTTGAAAAATCCAAATTTTATAGATTGCCTTTCTTTTCTTCACCCCATTGAAATTGTTAACTAATGATGCAGATCGATGGCCGAAACACAACTTAGCGTTCAATAAAAATGAAATTCTTTCATGTTGAGGAACGAATCAACCATCTTATAACCATGTTGCGGCCCACATCCCAAATCCGCTTGGCTTGACCATCCAATTTTTGCGGGCTACGTGTGCATGCTGCTCGGAAACAAATGCGCATAGCTTGGACCTCCAATTAAGCCGTGCCATGTTGCGAATGACTATGCAGGCTTCATTTGTGACGCTGCCAAGTGGTTTAGTTGGCAGTCCAGCTCTATTTGGAACCTTATCAGGATTCGACTCTCAGATCACGAAGAAATGGCACAAGAAGACATTACAGAGTGTAGAATGCAATTACAGTAGCATCAAGACCTCCAATGCCACACAATCATATCTATTTCGCCCTAACCTCATGCTAGTTGGGATGTTGGAGAATTTGAATCAAATCGTACTTTAACATGGATGAGCGAAAGCGTGTTGTCTATATATATATCAAGAGGGACTTCACTAGTCATCATTAATTCTACCCGGTACATACATGGTGTGTGTGTGTTTCGTGGACTATTTGTACACGAAGCAATATTAGTGTTTACTGCTGACTGATACGGTTGTATGTATTCAAGATGGCTCTCCTATCCTAATTGATTCGTGGCGCGCGTGCGCTTCTACCTTTCTCAGGTGAAGTGGGCGGGGAAGGCATATCCTCCTTAAAAGAAAATAGTTTTGCTTAGTGCACAATCAAGTGTCTGACCATCATATCTGTACGGAGATTCGTGCGTCTGGTTTTTTGTCCAGACAAGGGGCGGCTGAACACGGGCTGAAACGGGCTGCATCTCTAGTAGGCTGTTTTTTGTCCGACTGGTTTGTGGCTGCTAGGACGGGCCAAGGCCTTTTTTTGGGTACGACTTAAAAAAGGGTACCCTTTTGGAAGGGAACCGAACAATTTACAGTATACCACGTGGCAGTTATATAGGAAAGCAAAAACGAATTTGAGTACTATCGCTACACATTCTTCCACTGCGCGCTAGAAACCTGCGACCCCGCGTACGAAACACATCAAAGCCCCAGCAGTACGCATACGACGCGCGCCGCGCGGCCGTTTCCGAAGCCGCCGCGTAATTCACACGCACTTGGCGTACAACCGTTTGTTCGCGTACGCGTGCGTCTGCCGCATCTTTGTACAAACTCCATAGAAATAAGAGTACAAACTACATAGAAGCAAATATACAAATTAAATAGAAACAAATGTACAGCCGAATCCCACCCGTGTGGCTCCTAATCGGACAGAACCACGAACAAATTAAATCTAAATCTCTTTTGCATACCGATATATGAGTTGGATTACTTGCCACCCCACCCTAAACCCTAACTTATATATACAAGTTACAAGTTTTTCGTAATCTAGCGGCTCGGCTTCGTCCCCCGTCGCCGCTACCGCGGCGTACGGGCGGACTCAGCCTCGGGTCGCGTCGACGGCGACGAATCCTTCGTACCTTAACGCCTAAGCTAACGCGGTGCATACTGTCCGTTACATGGCAACGTTCATTAGAAACATGGATGTACAGAGTTTTCAGAGCAGAAAGTACAGATTATAGCGACCAGGATGTACACACATGTTGTTACAGGATGTACACTCACGTTGCTACTGAATGTACAAAATTTGGAAATGTACAAACTGAAAATTTACAAAACTGGAAATGTACAACCACATGCTACCGAATGTACAGAAAACTGGAAATGTACAAATTTGGAGATGTATAAACTGGAGATGTACAAAATCTGGAAATGTACAACCACGTGCTACCGGATGTACAACTACGTGCTACCGAATGTACAAAAAAAAAGTTTCTCGAAACCTATCAACATGGGATCTAGTTTTGAAGATCTCGACGCGGGGATATCAAATATGAAAACGGTTCGTAATTCTAAAATACGGTTCTAGAGTTATTTCATTTGAAAAAAACGAATCTAAAAATAAATGCGTTTCCACCCATCCGTCCTCCATCGGGTGGGATGAGAAAAATCCCACCAAAACTCTCTAGTACCCACGGGGGACCAAGCGAGGAGAAGGTGACACTTGTCGCGACGGTAGTGCACCTTAGGTTCCCTTTGCAAAGGGAACCTTTTTTAACGATTTCCCCTTTTTTTCTATTTTACTGTTCCTTGTTGTTTTTGTCTTTTGTAGGCTTTTGTGCGTTTTTTTTTATGTATATCGATCCTGAGTTGTTTTCTTTTCAAAATTTTGTATGTTCTTTGGTGGGGTCGCAAGTGATAAACTTTTATCAGTTGTAAGACGTGTTGTAACTGAGATTTTTCAGTTGTAAGTACGGTTGCAACTGAAATATTTCCGCTGTAACTGAGATATATTTTTGAGTTACAAGTCAAGTTGCAATTGATATTTTTTCAGTTGCAACTAATATATTATATTGACAAGTGGGGTTGTTACTGAGTTCTCAGTTGCAAGTGGGGTTGTAACTGAGTTCTCAGTTGTAAGTGGAGTTGCACCAAAGATATTTTTTCAGTTGCAAGTCGGATTGCAACGAAGATTTTTTTAAAACAAGTGAGGTTGTAATGGACATTTTCCCAGTTGCAAGTACGGTTGTAACTGAGATATTCCAGTTGCAAGTGGGTTTGCAACTAAGATATTTTTCCAGTTGCAAGTATGGTTGTAACTGAGATTTTTTTTTTTCCATTTAAAAGTATGGTTGTAACTGAAATTTTCCAGTTGCAATTGGTGTTGCAAATGAGATTTTCTTCACCGTTACAACTGAGATATCCAGTTGTAAGTGGGGTTTCAACTAAAATTTTTCAGTTGCAGCTAAGATTGCAACTGAGTTTTTTTCTAATTACAAATGTGGTTGTAACTAAAACTTTTTAGTTGTGAGTGGATTATAAGAGTAATTTTCCTGCTACCAACGGGTTTTACCGTTACATGAATGAATCCGTATAAAAAAGAGCAAGCAAGGAAAAATGTTATAAAACGAAACCTAATAAGTGCTGCACCTGATGTACTACACGCTATTGATCTGCTCGGATCCGGGCGCATGAATGTGTTCGTATGACGCGAAATAAACAAATCCGACTGGGTGCATGCATGTGGCTTCTTACGGGTGCGAAGCCGGTCACACATAATTATCACGCGCA
The DNA here is from genome assembly GCA_012064385.1 of Puccinellia tenuiflora. Taxonomy (NCBI): domain Eukaryota; kingdom Viridiplantae; phylum Streptophyta; class Magnoliopsida; order Poales; family Poaceae; genus Puccinellia; species Puccinellia tenuiflora. Next base: position 172,314 of record QRDG01002467.1, on the reverse strand, counting down.
AGTTGCTGACCTGACTGAGAATTAACTTATTTATGTAATGTATATACAATGTATATTTATGCAAGTTAAAGTTGAAATATTACTTATTATGCTCAATAATAAAAGGATGACCAATATAATGACATTAATAAAATGACTCAAATTACACATGGAAATTACCGGGACGGGCAAAGATGACATGAAATGTTGCGCAAATTATATGTCGAGATGTTCCAATCATGCATGATAAATCTATCTATGCTTCATGAGAAGGAACGCTACAGATTCATATGATATATTCAGACATGATGAAGATAAAATAATCATGTACAGGACTCAAATGTCTTGCTGGATGCTCTACATTTGTTTATCGTGGTTATGCATTTGTCATGCACATTTGTGTCTAGTAAAAAGACAGGGTTATTTCTTTCTATTTCGATTCGATGCCCCTGCATGACAATGTATGACTAAAGTTGAATGTACACGCACACAAAGATTATGATTTCTCTTGACCAACTCGCAAACTATGATAATGTACGACTAAAGCTGAATGTACACCAGAGCAACTGTTCAATGTGCACGATGGGAGGGCTTAGACTGGTGCAACACTTAAAGTACGATCCTGAATCTTGAGTTGATAATTAGTTTGGTTAATGGTTTTCAAGCAGTTAACCTCCAAAAAATTAAAAGTGTAGTTCTATACTTTGTTCAAGTTTAACTTCTATTTATGTACGCCAATCTCATCTGGCCTCATCCGGAGAACAAAAATCCATTCGATGTCCTGCCCATAACCAAGCATGCACTATTATTTCTGAAGAATCATATCGCAAGTTGTCACCAGCATCGTGTTCTGTTGAAGGTAAAGACACTCCTATAGTGACATAAGAGTATCGTTGTTTACCAATTCCTCCATTGTTGCTAGAGAGTCTGATACAGGCTTGTGTAAAACATAACGTTTAATCTAGCGCATGAAGAAACTGCAGTGTCTAACTGAAAAACTATGTTGCATAAAGTTTCCCGGTGCCTCTCAATCCTATGCTTTAATCCCATGTATATATGTTGGTGGATTGTGCATATGCATTGCATTGGCATTGAGTAGTATTTTTCTCGGCCAATGATTCTCGTGGGTGCCTTGCACTTTAGACTAGCCATAATGGGGGTATCATAGGTAGTATCATGCATGCCATGTTGGCAAAAAGATAATGTGGCACAACAATAAATGAAGAAATAGGAGGTAGTGGTATCAGAATATGATACCGTAACATAACGGATTTCGAGACACAATGAGTTTACATGCTAATAAATACGACATAGCATGATACTACAAATATAATACTACCCACTATGGAGATAGTAACATAGACTAGTATCATACGCATGATACTAGTTTATGTTACTTCCCATTATGACTAGTCTTATAGAGTTGGTTCTTGAAGCCATAATTGTTGACCGTTGGTGGACACAATAATATAATAGATTTTGTAGAATGGTGATAGTAGTTGTACATAATTGTTCTCGTGCAACAGCTCGTTTACAGCCAGCATTACTATACGAGATTTCTTCTACGAAAACTACACGTGACATGGCATCAGTATATAGCCGGTAGCCGGCTCTTCTATTAACCATGCTCTTAATGCTTTATAGCGCTGGAGAATGGTGGTAGACTTCTTCGATGTTACAAACTGACTAATACCAATTGTTTTCTTTCGAAGTGCTCAGCAGTCTCAATGTCATTGCAACCATATGGACATTAATCATCGTTGATAATGTGTTGTTTCAGCAGGACTGCCCTGACTTTTATTCTACCTTTATGCAGCAACCACATGAATATCTTGCCCATCTTAGGTGCCGAACTACCACAGATTAAATGTGTGGCACCGTCTTGAACTCCGCCAAATTGGTTAAACCATAGAGCTTCTTGACCAAGAAAGATTCAGCTGGATTAAATCTCAACCCCCTTATATGTCCGGTTCTTCAGGCAGTGTGCACGAGTTCAGAAGGTCATGAGAGCATCAAGTTCTCTCACCGCTCAATTTTGCGGCGCCACCGTCTTAGCTAGCTATGTTCTATTTTTTTTTTTGGTTAGCTTTAATCTTGATTCCATCTATCTACATGTTTATTTCGTCATGCATGTAGCTTAGTTAGTTTAGAGAGTTCCGTATTATCCTGTGAGATTGCTGCTGAGGCAGGAGGAAAGCGAGATGTCAGGCAGTTGTGCAATGCGGCATGCAAGACTTGATGTTGTGTTGTTGTGCGCTGCAGAGCGTTAGATCAGCTGGATGGTGATCTTGATCTGAGAGAATCAGTTAGTTAGTTGCTGCATGCAAGTTGCTGCATGGTCGTGGTGCCTAAATAGAGAGATTCTAGGAGAAGATCAGCCAGCAATTAGTCAGAGCGTGGCTACAAGTGTGTCAAACTACCTGGTTGACACGTACAGTGGGAGTCAAACTTGACAAAGTTTCACTAGCTGTAGGTGTTACACAAGCCCTCGCACCTTGGTTCCGTCATGCTTCAGATTGCCCCAGACAAAAAGTAGATACATCTTTCCCAGTAGAGTAAAATGCATCCGTGGTCACTGTACTTATGTCGAAAGCACACTTTGGTCACTGTACTTAGAAACGTGGTCACTACTGTCACTATATACACATCTCGATAATTATACGGTCACTGGATCATCGTATAGCATCGTATTTTTTCTGAGTTGACCGGTCAAACTGTCTGGCTTGTGCGGGACCCACCTGTCATTGGGCGGAAACAAACAAATTGACCAGTCAAACTGTCTGGCTTGTGCGGGACCCACCTGTCATTGGGCGGAAACAAACAAACCGCAGGAAATAAAATAGCGTGTTACGAAGATAACCACCGACCCGTGCTAGCCAACCGAGCCAAGCTGCTGTATTGTTTAGTTGAATAGTGATATTATTTTATATCGTTCAGCACACAGTAAATGCACACACTCAGTCACTCACGCACGCACGACTTCCAATTAAACCGAAGCTAGTTTGCGTAAAAGATATGAATCGACCTTTTATTATCTAGTCAATATATAGAGGTGTAGCAGTACACTGCACACACGCACACCCTACCGCCGCGATTGGATTTTTTGACCGGTATTCAGTGGGAAAAAAACACGGACATCAGAACGTCCGTATTTTTTACGTTGGCAAAACGATGCTACCGTGGTTAAATTAAACAGCATCCAAGCAGGCCCTAAGGCCCTGCTTGGATTAGCGGTTTTTAGTTAATACCGGCGTGAAATTCAGAGGTCGTAACTGCTTCTGGAATTGGCGCTTGGTTCGCAGTTTTCTACGCGCTCCGTATTTTCCATCATTTATTTCCTTCCCTCGCTCACGCGTAAATTTTACGGACCGGTCGACGTTCGATTAAAATCCGGCCGGTTCCGTGTGCACAACAAAACTGGCCCGTAACTTCTCCGGGTCCCGGAAATAAATCGCTGATCCAAGCGACCCCTAAAGATGTTAATCTACTGTGTATGCACATATGAATTAGCTTTAGAAAAGTTGCCGAAGAAATCGATTAGTCTAAGCCAGAGCTAGCTAGCTCGTTCATGTACGGTACCAGTCCATCCTCGGCGTCGTCAGCTCGGAGGCCGCTGCGTACGTGCAGCATTCGTGCTATATGCTTGACTAAATAATTATCTAAAGGTAAGCATCAGTCTGAGCAATAAAGCAGTTCTGCTCATTTGGCTACTAGTACGCACGGGTGGCCAACAAGTGATCTCTGGCGCATAAATTTTATTTCTTTCCGCCCACTGACAGGTGGGTCCCGCGCAAGCCAGACAGTTTGACCGGTCAGCTTAGAAAAATACAATGTTATATGATGATCCAGTGACCGTATAATCACCAAGATGCGTATATAGTGACCGTAGTGATCATGTTCCTAAGTACAGTGATCAAAAGTGAGCTTTCCATATAAGTACAGTAACCACGGATGCATTTTACTCTTCCCAGTACCTCACACTCACAGTCCACATGCTTACTAGTATTACATTCACCTCCCGCAGGGAGCGGATGTGGCATCTCCAGAATAGCGCTCAGGATCATAGTCGTGGAGGCCACAGGCTAGTGGCATTGGAACTTGAAACATATGTTGTGAGCACTGACCCGGATGCATATATTGGTCATGTGCAAGTATTGGTACACACCCATATCTTATTAATTATGCTACACATGTCTGCAGATATCTGAACCACCTCCAGCCAGCCAATAAAACACTTGCTTGATTACATGCATTGGGATTCCCTCGTAACAAAAAAAAAAAAAAAAAAAACACACACACACACACACAATGGGATATCCAACACACGCTAGGTATCTTAGAGCACCAAGGAACCTTGGAGCAAAACCTGTGTCTCTCTAGCACCTTTTTAGCTTCTTTAACCCCATCTATGTACAATCTGTTGTAATAGTTACTTGAGCTAGTGAATTTAACTTGTTTCTTTGTTAATATGAAACTCATAAAATTTATCGTTGTAGAGAGAATTAAGAAGCTATTTAGGATAAACCGGAAGTGGGATTACTTTGTAAACGTTTATTAGTACTAGTAAACACTTACAACTATGCTAATTAAATAGACAGTTGGGCTTGTATTCGTAAAACACTTAAATTACTTGTGGGGATGTACAGAGAAATAAAATGATTTCATAACAGTAGCATCAATTTACTTACGAGTGGTGAATGCACATTCAAGACATCCTCCATGTGCGAAGTTGAAGATCAAGCGATGCATATAAGTTGGCATCTATATCAATTTTCTCTCTCTTTTCCCCAGTTTTTTTAGGACACACAAAGTTGATAATAAGACCATGTGGCCAAGAAGGTATTACACCCAAGGTAACCAATGCACATGAAGCTGGAATGCTACTCAATATTCATCACCATCTTCCTAATGAGAAGACCGGCAAGATGTGTCATGAAGGAAGAACATCAATAGTAGCAAGAAACAAATAATTTTTTTAATAATATTTTTTTCTACACATAGGTAGATATTGAATCTACCTTTAAAAAAATACTTTACAAAATAATGGATAGAAATAATCTCTTTGTTGTAAAATTTCAACCAAAATATTACCTTTTGCAGGTATGTAAATTTCAGCTTTGCTCCACATATAAATTTGATGGGTGATTAGATAGGTTTACAAAATAATTTTGTACATGAATTAGAAAATTAATATATATCCTATGTATGATCTAACTTTCTCTTTCAAAATTTATCGTAAATCTTTTTTTGTTTTCACAAGGCAGAAACAAATGCTTTAGACGCTCCATCTTCATTCAGTACATTGTCGATAAGCCTTAGTTAACCTGCAAATTAAGTTAACGTGAAAGTAAAAATTGCATTGAATAACCTAGAAGAATGCAATATGAAAAATTCATTTTATAATATAAAAAGGATCTAGGACTATTGCATACCACAAACCAAAATAATTTTCTAGTTCCTACCCCAAGACCACTGAGAGGTGGATCTACTCCACGTATTCTTTTATTGCGACTTCCCTAATGTCTTTCCCACAAAATGAAACATCAAAAGAATGAAACATACTAGGTTGTTTTGCGGGCGTGGGATTAATTGATCAAAACATTTAACGGTATGGACCGTTGCTGATTGCCTTTTTTCGCAGATTGCCGGCTTCAGTTGAAAGCTTGCCACGAGGAGATTTGGCGACTCGAAGAAGACGGTGTGGAGGGTTCAAATGACAAACCAGAAACTTGACAACCCGGGAAGGTGAAAACCCGGCAACAGGTAGCTTTCCAGGAAGCCGGCAGTGGCATGACCCGAAAGCACGGTGGCAACAAAGACTGGAGCAAGGCAAAAGCCGAGTTCGGGAAGCACAAAATACATGGAAGTCCAGGAAGGAAGTTGATTTCAGCACAAAGAAAAATTTGGGTTCGAGGTCAACACGGAAGGACAATACGAAACTTTCCAAAGAAGCCGGAGATGGACACTTGAAGTCCGGGTCCAGTACGAAGCCGATCAAAACCCTGCCAAATCTAGAGATAGAATTCGGCTTAGATTATGAATTGTAATCCTTGTAAAACTTCAGTACTTGTACGGAAGTCTAGTCGCCTCATATATATATGGGAGGCGATGGCCGATTGAAATTAAGCAAACAATCGACGAACCAATACAAACCCTAATTTTTACCCTAAACCCTTGTTCCTACTTTTGTTATTGGGCGACTTCGTGTGAGTTCATCGAATATCAAAAACCGGACCTCGGAGCGGTCAAATCCGGTCGGGTTCAGCCAATCGCCGCCGGCTTCCTCCAACGGGTCCCTCCCGAGGAGCTGGGACGTCTGGTTTCAAAAGAGACGGCTTGCTGTCTTGTGTATTGTGCTGTAAGCCGGCCTCCCGTGGGGTGAGTTGCGGAGTATCTCCCTCGGCACCGTGGGTACACGAGGACATGTTTGTGTGACGCGTTTTTAGCGCAACACTTACCCATTCTATAGACCCTCTGCTGATATTTGAATTATGTAACCCGATATGCGCTTTCCACGTATCAGCGCTAGTGTGTGTGTGTGTGTGTGTGTGTATATATATCAATCATATATTTGCAGAACTTTATTCACATAATATCATTGAAAAGGCAAAAAAAATCTTTTGACTAGTTTAAAAAATAACTTTATTCACCATTATTTCTTAAAAGTACATGTTTGGATGGTCCTTGCATTGTGTGTACCATGGATGATTTATAGAGCTGGAGGTCAGAGTAATGTGGCCGTTTAGGGTTTAGGGTTTTAGGGTTTAGGGTTTAGTGTCTTAGCTTATGTAACTTAAAAAGGGGTTGATCCATTTTCTTTCTTTTGTGTTGAGAAAGGAAGTTAACTCTGATGATGCTGGCCGCTGTGTGACGTTTTGTTGATTTGGTAGATTGATATACCGAAATGGTTGTGATAAAAAACTGTACAATTTTTCTTTCAGCTAACTAAATGTACTACTATCAACACTCACTAACAAGCCTGCTGGTCCTGACTAGCCATGTTTAGTTTCCTTAACCGGAATATCATTGTGATGGATGCTACCTCTTTCCCAATACCTTGTAATCCGATTGAAATAATCTAAAATCCACATGCCATGGGAGTAAAAGAAATGTGTCCATTACTTTTCCAATTGTTCAGTATGCTGATGATACATTGTTGGTGATGGAAGCAGATGTGTCTCAGTTAGAAATTCTGAAGCAGGCTTTGCAAAACTTCAGCAAGTCCTCTGGCCTGGCAGTTAATTTTCATAAATCCTGTATGCTCCCAATAAATGTTTCTGAGGAGCAGGTAAAATTTCTTGCAGAGAGCTTTGGTTGTGTGGTTGGGACCTTCCCTTTTACATATCTTGGGCTGCCTATGGGGACTACAAGGCCAAGGATTCTGGATCTCACTCCAATGGTTGATAAGGTGCAAAGAAGACTGACAGCTAGCTCCTCCTTTCTGGCTTATGGGGGCAGATTGCAACTGATCAGATCATGTTTGTCCTCTATGCCAATTTTTTTCCTCTGTTCTTTGGATATTCCTCAGGGTATTATTAAGCAGTTGAATAGAATTATCAGGCGGTGTCTGTGGAGAGGCAATAACCAGGATTCCTCCAAGCAATCTTTAGCATCTTGGGAAATGATATGTAAACCTAAGTCAAGTGGTGGACTAGGAATTTTGGATTTTAAAAAGCAGAATCAGGGGCTACTCATGAAACAGCTGCATAAGTTTTACAATAAGGAGGACTTACCATGGGTAAACTTGGTGTGGAGGTATTATGGTAATGAGGTGCCACATACAGCTAATTTATGTGGATCATTTTGGTGGAGAGACATAATGAAGCTTCAGCAGCAATATAGGCAGATTTGTTCAGTTAAGGTGGTTACTGGAAGTTCAGTATTGTTCTGGGATGATACATGGAATGGGATGCATCTCAGGGGTGAATACCCTAGATTGTACTCTTATGCTTTAGATAAGCAGCTGTCAGTGAAGGAGGCATTGCTCAATGCTGACATTGTGGATTTGTTTTATTTGCCACTCTCCCAGCAGGCTTATGAGGAGCTTCAGTTGCTGCAAGGGAAATTAAACACTGTTCATATTCAGGCAACAGGGAAAGATGTTTGGCAGACAATTTGGCCAGGGGGTAATTTTACATCCTCTAGATATTATCATCACTGTTTTAAACATATCACAGCTAGCACCATATACAAGTGGATTTGGGGCAGTTTCCTTATGTTGAGAATCAAGGTGTTTGCATGGCTTATGGTGAGTGATAGATTGAATACCAGGGATATGCTAAGGAGACGGCATTGGAATGTGACTGATGAATTGCATTGTGTTTTATGCCCCGGGCATGTTGTTGAGGACTGGACACACTTATTTTTTGCTTGCAATTTCAGTATCAGGATTTGGAACTACCTACAGATTGAATGGCAGGTGGATAATACCTTTGAGGGTGTCTTTCATAGAACCAGGAGAAGATTTGATAAGCCCTTCTTCACTGAAGTTGTTGTGTTGGCGTCTTGGCACATTTGGAAGCAAAGAAATGAGGCTATCTTTCAGGGGGTAATGCCAACATTCAGGGGCTGGAAAAGAGCTTTCATCCATGATGCTACATTACATGTACATAGGGTGAAGGCTAAGCATCTGGATTCTTTCTCACAATGGATTGAGACATTACTGTAAATATGTAATTATGGTGGTTTTTTCTTTTCCTTTGCTGTAAATAACTATTTCCAATTTAATAAAATGCTGTGGGGGTTTTGCCCCACAGTCTGTACATCAAAAAAAGAAATGTGTCCACAACTCTGTACTTATTATCTAGTGCTGCCCGGGATGTAGCATTGGAAGGAATGTTCTGCCCTTGTTAGAGATATATGTAAAGAAGTGGGCATGTAATGGCCATGTGCATGCCTATCTAGGAATTATAGCCCATCGGTACTAACTGTACTAACCCGAATCTCCTTGATACTTTCACATGTTGGAGGGCTCTCTATTCCACCTCCGGCCAATGGTACAATTGCCTTACTAATGAGCAACAGGATGCCCCCGCAAAGAAAAAGACACATTGGCCTGGAACATGGGCTGACTATGCTTCACAAGAGCATCTGTAGCCCTTTGAGTTAAACCAAAATATCTGCATGACATCTTTTTAGCTTCTTTACCTCTGCATATTAACTTACAAATGGCCGCCCTCGAGCGAGCCGGATGTCTGGGCATTGAAACTTGCATGCAATTCCACCACCTGAACCTTGGATCTCGACAAGGCGTTGCTTTGGAGTCGCTCGACAAAGCCCTCGGCGATGTCATTGGTCAACGTTGATTATTTATACACTCCAACAAAAAGGAAATCTCATTATTTTGCTTACATTCTTGAAAAATCTTAATTTTATTGATTGGCTTGCTTTTCTTCAACCGGTTGAAATATTTAACTAATTATGATGCAAATCGATGGCCGAAACACAACTTAGCGTGGACCTCCAGTTGAGCCGTGCCATGTTGCGAATGACTATGCATGCTTCATTTGTGACGTTGCCAAGTTGTTTAGTTGGCAGTCAAGATCTAGTTGGAACCTTATCAGGATTTGACTCCGAGATCTCGATACCAGACTAGGTAAATTACTAGATATTAGGGAATGAAGATATCAGAGGGTGTGGAATGCAATTACAGAATATCAAGACCCACAATGATTCACAATCCTAACAATGCCGCCCTAACCTCATGCTAGTTGGGATGTTGGAGAACTGGAATCGAATCTTGCTTAACATGGATAAGCGAAAGTGTGTAGTCAATATATCAAGAGGACTTCACTAGTCAATATTAATTCATACGTGTTGTGTGTGTTTCGTGGACTATTTGTACACGAAGCAATTAGTGTTTACTGCTGATTGATACAGTGGTACGTAGCAGAGTACAAGGTATAATATTGCACTATAATGGCACACCATACAAATCGAGCATGTCCAACTGATTTGTGCCCACAAAAGAAGGGATTTGGTTTCATGAGTACGTATTCTCTCTACTGAAACGGATTTTACATGTACTTTTGGATATCAAAGATAGTTTTCTACATTATTTCTCCTTTCGTTACAAGCTAATGATTTATGCGCATACATTTCTCCAAGAACACATAACGAAATGGAAAACGTTAGCGAAGACGAGATGCGAAAATGCTATGGTTATTTCCTCGTTATAAGAAAGTCAATGCTGAAAGGATTGTTTTTCCTTTGTTTAATCGGATGAACTATCATTGTAGCAATATTTGGTTTCCCGAGAACTCCTGTCTCCTGGTCGTTACGCAAAATCTGTATGCCCTTCGCTTATCGCCCAAGTATTGCTTGCTTGTCTTGCCTTTCATCAGCTCACATGGGCGATCCGTGGGCACGAACTATTTGTTAACGATGATTGCAGCATATCTCCTAAGGCTCCAACTGGTTTCCCCTATCTGATGTCGAGCCATGCAGCTGTCTGATGCGAAGGAACGTGCTACAAGTCAAAGGACTGTCGCTGGAGGTGAAATGGAGATTAAATTATGGGTGTTACAACAATGTACACTAACATCATTACTCTAGAGGAGTCGTTCCCAATTTGGATAATTCCTGACAATCAAAGTTTATTTTCACGAGTAAAGAAACACAAACCTTAAACTAACTATTCAAATAAGTAAGAAACTAGTAGTACTGAAGGCTAAACATAGTTTTAGGAACTCTGGCTGCTATGACAACCTTAGAGGATGATTGCAGCAGCCTTGAGCAACACATCCAACTTTCTCCTTTGAACTCACTGCAGATACTAGCTACCTTTGTCCCAATACCTCGCAACCCTATTTACCTTTCACCTCACATAAACATATATTGAATCCACATGCCATGACAAAAGAACAAAGGTGGGTGTAGATCGTAGATGTGTCCGGGGTGCTAGGTGTCGCACGCACTTTAAGAAGTGTCCTGCCCTCACGGATATAAACAGAGAGTTGGGCATGTTCTGAAACTATGCAGATCTAACTATAATAATTTAGACCGTAGGTACGAACCTGAATGACTTTGATTATACTTCACGTTTGAAGAGTTCTCAACCACCTCCGACCGTTATGCAATTGATTCGAACATGATCAAGGAGACGCACCCGCCCCCATTATGTAGTATGTAAGTACAAACCTGAATGTATTTGACTATAATTCATGTGCTTGCAGAGTTCTCAATCACCCCTGATCATGACACAACTGATTCGCTCACCAGCAACGAGAGGACCCCCCCCCTCGCCCCGACACACACCTGTACATAAGAGAGTGATCATGAATCGTAACAAAAACATTTTACTACAAATGTTTATGATCCAAGGAACTAGGATCATTTAGAGAAGGAACCTTTTAGAGAAGAAAACCTTCTTTTTTTCTTTTACATGATTCTTCTTGGATTTTTTCATAGTCACTTTATTCTAAATAACTAAGCAATGGAGAAGTTCATAATCTAGAATGGATAGTATGTATATTAAAAGCTTGTGGACAAGATGTGTTTGGTTTTCCTGTAATCAATGGAATGAGAGATTGGAGACACTTTAGTATAAGGCTAAAGAGAACACAAACATAGTGTTGAACATATTAATAATATGAGCAATTATATTCAAACGAGTTAATAATTAGAAAGAATGAAAAAAGTTTTGCCAAGAATAACTGCCGTTGTAAAATATCTAGGAAAACATAATTGGGTACTTCTGATCTAGTGAGAAGCTTTACAATGACAATAAAGGTAATTTCTTAGCATCTGTTGAGATGATTCGTGGAATTAAATTGGCAATGCAAGATCATCTTAGATGCACTGAAAATAACAAAAATCTAATATCATTAGATTAGTCATAAAATTCAAAACAAGTTGATCTCCCTTTTAATATCTAGTGTTACAATTATGTTATAAAGAGTGTTAAAGAGGCTAAGCATTTCTTTATTATCCTTGATTGTACTCCAGATACGAGTCACGGAGAGCAAATTACTCTACTTGTTCGATGTGTTACTATGTCAAGTAAAATTTAAGAGTTATTTGCAGGGTTCCATATGGTAGACGACACATGTGATTTAGGTCTTTTTATGACTTGGTTTATGTGCCGATGTTTTTTGGTCTTAATATTGATGATTTGTGAGGACAATTGTACAATAGAGGTTCAAACACGAGAAGGAAACATCAAGGGGTTCTATATTAAAGTTGCTACTGAAATATCAAAAAGGCCCTCTATTATTTGTGTATAAGGCCCCATTTTCTATCTTCCACAGGGCATTTGACTTCCAGGGAGGACCCTGCCTGAACCCATGATGGAATCGTGAATCGAGTCGTGCACTTATTCTGCTATGGATAAGTACAATTTTGTAGGGTAGGACATCAAGTGAACAATAGACAACATTTATTCTTCAAGCTACATGGAGCTTTTGTGCACTGGGAGATTTATAGAGCCAGAAACAATTTGCTGATTCATACAGTAATGGTGTACAATATGGACATGCTTCTACCGGGAGCATATGCTCCCGGTTTTTAAAATGCATTTTAAGAAAATTTTGAAACTTCTAAAAATTCGGACAAAAAGTTCCGTGGACATTCGATATGCTCACGAAGTTCAAGAAAAAATGATATTTTTTGTGTCGTGTGTAAAAAAGACAAATTTTGATGTTAACAAAAGGCTTTCCACAAGACATTTTTTTGTCTTTTTTACACAGGTAACAAAAAAAATCGTTTTTCTTGCGAAACTTGTTGTGCGCACATAGAACATCGAGATGTACGCGCCATATATTTTTGTTCGGGAATTTTTTGACTTTCCAAAATGTTTTTCTGAGTGGTGGGAGCATATGCTCCCAAGTTCCGAAACGAATTTCCACATGCAATGTCCCTAGACCCAAGATAGGTTACTTAATGTAAAATGCATCAACAAATTCTAGCTAGTTCAATCTTAATTTTGTGCCTTTTCGGAATGCATCAAGTTTATACGATAATTATGCCTCATGCTTGTCATGTGCTCAAGCCTTCATTTCTTGTATGCCAATATTCAAATATAGCATGACAAAACAAATACTTTAGATGCTGCAATTCCAGTGATTAACCCAAGTATACCATCTCTGAGAATGGTGCTCCCAAACGCACATTGATTACCTTGATGTTGGATTAGAGTGCTCAACATCCTTTTGTAGGAATATCTCCATGTTCTATTTAGAGGCTACAAATTACCTTACTTAGTTGGTGAAACGAAGGCCACGAGGTAGCTTGTAGATTTCGGAAACTTCACAATTCTATATATATGCATGTGGATTAATCCAGTTATGTGCAAGTCGACGAACAAATTACTTGATTATAAGTGATCATATATATTTACCTAGACCTTAAGTCGTCTTATTTCTTCCTTCCTTCCCTCATGGTATATTGGCCATAACCTATAGATAGAATCCTAGAACCGTGCATACCATGGCAATGTGCATTATTTCCTTACCTAATTTATTATATTATCTGGAAACTCTGGTTAATCAAATGTTCGTTCTATTGATCAACTTTAGCTAGAAGCCAAGAACTAGAGAGAATGCATCTAATTAATGACCATGTACTTTAATACCTACCTTTTTTCTACCTCTTTCTTGGTACAATGCTAATCCATGAAATGCAGGGCACGTCCTAAAGTAGAATAATGCATCGTCAGAAATATATGGTCCAAGACTTTTTTCTTTATCCAAGAAGGATTTTGATACAAAGTATTTCAGTTGAGGAAGCGGATAGTGCTTTCCACATATATAAATAAGCTTAATATTTTAAATTTTAATTAGTAAAACTTCTGTCATGACAAGATGAGAAAATGTAATTGATGGATGTAGCGGTTTCCTCTCTTGTTACAAAAACATAGATACAATGTGAATAATAACTACATGAATGTGGTTTGTCTTCTTACAAGCAACTCCCAAACTGTACTTCTTAGAAAAGTTGTTGTTTTAAACTTGAAAATTGGTAGCACCCATGGTTAATCCCTATGAATCCTCTCACTAATTGCAGCTTGTCGAGATCACGTACTCTACTTTGTTGATTACATTAAGAAACTAGATTGAACACTCACTAACTAATATTGTTTCACGAGATCTAGGTTGTGATGTGATCATATTGGACAAAATTGTATCCTTCTCGAATGGTTGTTCTATTCGAAGGTAGAAACTTTTTTCCCAAAACCTCACAATCCTATATAGTACACCATACTGTGAGGATAAACGTCGCATGTTAACATGGTGACGGTGAGTTGATGGCTTGTCGCATGGGAACATGCTCGGTGTCATTGGTGATATATTTATATAACAAATGGTGCACATGTGATGTACATGTGTGATTAATCAGAAGCCATCCTTTTCCCGTAAATGATTGGAACTATGGCGTTGTCATACATGTGTTAGAGTACTAGTTTAATTAAGATGTGTCTGATGCTACAAATGGACCTGTCTACCTTGTTATATTTTGACTACATGCACGCCCATTGTGAAACCATGTTACAGCCCATCTCCAAGATCCATTCACTGTAAAAAAAGGTGCGTGGACCTAACGAGAAACTCAACTTTATGTAGGATCTAGGCCTAGTTTAGAGAGAGACAAGACCACAACAGTAGTTGTCATTATTTGGTCAGTACTAGTAACTTTAGGTTTCCATCTACTCAGGGTAAAGATGATAATGAACTTAATCACTACAGTTTCGTTTTAGGTTTGGTTAAATGGATCGAAACTGAAACTTTTTAACCCCTGTAACGGTATACATAGGATAATCAATTTCTCCTGGTCTGTTCTTGCTTGCATGCAGTAGAGGATCTTTTGTGCCTGTTGAAACATCGAAGTGAGTCATCGTTACCTTATGGGATAAAGGTGGCTACATCGGCCTTACTGTTTAACCACTTTTTATTTGCGGATGATAGCCTGTTGCATTTCAAGGTGGATGAAAATTGTGCAACTCAAGTGCAAGTAGTGAGTCATCGTTACCTCAAGTGCTAGGGTTTTTCTCACTCTGCCGTGCATAGTGCCGGCTCTGGCGTATGTGGCGACCATGGCCGATGCCAAGGGCCCACATCTGGGGAGGGCCCATAACCGCATATATATGTACACTAGTTGCTATTTTGATTTGGGCTGGAAAAAAATTAAATTGCGAGCCGGCCCAACGCAATAGGCCATTTGGGAAGGAAACACGCACGCAGTCGATCGATCTCCTCGACTCAGTCCTCAATTTGTCATTTCGTCTCCAGACCGTCTGCCCGCCTCTGCCTCGCCGCCTCGGCTCCAGCCTCCAGGGCGGCCGCCTGCCCGCCGGTTATCATCGGCCTCGCGCAAGTGAACCTCCCCCTTCTTTACTTCATCGGCCTAATAACTTGTCCGTATGTCTTTTATACCCTTTTAGTTTGCGATGTTCGGATCGCCGTGCATATGTAGAGTTTCTCCTGGCTGGTTCTTGTATTGATCGTTTATATTCAGTATGATTCAGGCATGAGACCATGAGGGATGTTGTGATGACTGCAAAAGTATAGACATCTCAAACCAAGAATGAGTGGTTCGATGTTAAATTAAAGGTAGAAAAATATATGTCTATATATTTAAATATGTGTACATATATATTAACATTAGAGGTCTATGTCGTAAATATTGGTAAGGCCCTCCAAAATATAGAGCCAACCCTGGCCGTGCGCTATGCCGCTATAGCCCAACTAGGTCACGTGGGTCGTGCTGCAAAAGTAGTCCCCTAGACGGGACGACCAGCTAGAAGTTTGGATAGCCATAGCGAACTACTTTTTTTTTTGTACAAGGGTGAGGGTCTAGAAACACCCCCAGGTTGCTTCATTTATAAGCACGTGGCAGGATACATTTACATTGAGGCCCTTTACATTCCTTGCCATAATGAACCTAGAATTTGAAGATAAGGCCAACAATTTAACAGAAAACACCCTGGCACAAAAAGGTAAAAAGCAATCAGGTGCCTGAGGGCCTCCGCCACCATACGCCGGCGACCTCAAGGCAGAGCCGAGATCGGAGAAGTTCAGCTCGCTTGGATCTCCAATCCGGCGTTGAATCCTTGCCGCCTGCCACCAAGAAGCCACCGGGGACGAACCACTTGGGGTCAGCTTGGCGTCGAGCCCCGGCGCAAGGATCCAAAGAGCCTCCGACTGGAGGTTGAATTTCACGGCCGCCATTCGGCCAGAAGAGGCAGTGGTGGGACGGGACAGGCCGTCGAAGGACCACCGCTGTTGAGCTCGAGGAGAAGCAACATAATAGCACCTCTTAGGCAAGGGCCTCGCTGATGGGAGAAGGCCACGACTCCAACTCCTTCTTTCTCCTTGCCACCACGACAAGGCAGGGAAGAAGACGAACTGGAGCATCACCACTCCAAGCAGCAAGCGCCTATAGATCTGGATCTTGACAGAGCGAAGACCCTCCGATCTGCAAAAGAAAGCGAGTTTATTGGGGAGGGAGCCTTGGCCCGATCTGCTCTCCGTCTTCATCCACCATGGACGCCAGTCGAAGAAGCTCCGCTGCCACGTCCCAGCACCACTCGCCGGCGCCAGGAACAGGCTCGAGAAAGGCATAACGCCACACACCACTAGGGATAAGACTAGCAAAACGCGATATCTAGAAGACCTAAGCCTACATCTACTCTGTACAGGCCGCGCTGCGCGTCCATCTCCAATCCAATCGGCGGCGCCGTTGGGAAGGAGGGAGGAGCGAGCCGGCGATGCACTAGAGACTCTCAAGAGGCGGATAGGAGAGGAGAGAGCAGAAGCGGTGGGGGAAAGTCATAGCGAACTACTGAGGCCGTGAAAACGCTCTGTACTGCTCTCCTAGGTTAGCCTAGCTCAGGAACTCTTCTCGGAGATCTCAACCCTAACACTGGTTTGTAGTATCTGCCGTAGCTGGCTTTGAAGTCACGTTTGAGCCAAACTCAAGCGATGCAAGAGTTAGCCAGCTTGGATTGGCAGTCCCGTCTAGCTGACTATGGAGGCAAAGCGGCAACTTGTTCGAAAAATGTCTGATGCGCTGGGTGGCGAAACACTATGCCGGCTTCATTTGTGATGTGGTCAACTGTTTTAATTGAAACTTGGAAGACCTGCATAAGTTGCTCCCCTATCTGGACCTGTCCCAGAGATTATGCTACCTTTCCGTGTCAAGCTCAGACTAGAAATTAGCAAATGAAGATATCACACTGGTGGAAAACGGGGCTTTTGTCCCGGTTCCCCAGCCCCTTTAGTCCCGGTTGCGCAACCGGGACAGCGCAATCGGGACTAAAGCCCCGACCTTTAGTCCCGGTTCTGTTACGAACCGGGACCAAAGGGTCAAGACGTGGCAGCGCGCAGTGCCGCGCCTGTCGAGGACCTTTAGTCCCGGTTCTAGCCACGAACCGGGACGAAAGGTTTATTCAGTTTTTTTTGTTTTGCTGTTTTTCTTTATATTGTTTGTTTGTTTTACTGTTTTTCGTTTATTTTTTCATTTATTGTTTTTCTTTTTAGGATCCAATTCGACGATACTATGTATATACAAAACAACTAAAGAAGGAATTACACAAACATCGCCATAAGTTGTCGAATCTTTACATATAGTCTCATATAAGTTGTCCAACCCTATTAACATACACAAAACCCTAGTTGCCCGGTGAATAAAATTCTCCTTTTTTATCTATGACTTGATCTAAGAAGAATGCCGCCAGCTCCTCTTGAATTGCTCGCAAGCGGTCTTGTGGTAGGAGCATGTCCCGCATTCCTTCGATCTATATAATTTATGGAAGGGGTCAATTTCGATATATATATGAGAGAATCTCAACACAATTGATTGTAATAAAATAGTATTGTGAATATTGTTTACTTACTTCAAGATGTTCTAAGAGTCTGCTCCTCTGATAACACCTCTGGCGAATGAACTCGCAGACATACAATCCACATAAGTTATTTCCGGATCCCTGTCTCGGGCACTTTATAAGAACAAAGTTCAATCAAAATAATAATCAAGCATGATAATATTATTAAACTTCAATCAAATAGATGTCCGGGTCTAGCTAGAACTACTTACCGCCATGTCTTTAAATTCAAGCTCATCTGTCCATTCACCCGGAGCCCTGTTGGTGAACCGTTTCCAAACCCTGGAAGTCAATGAAAAAGAATAAATGACTTATTAATTACTACATACCAGGAAATGAACGAAAGTTGCCGATATAGTGCCATAATGATTGAAATTACCTCTGGATCATTCCCTTCATGTCCTCCCAATTCTCTGGTTGATCACGTAGTGGGTCCATGACTTGTACTATTCCTTTGTCAGGAATAATGATAAATAACAGATAGTGGAACCTGCGCACGAATTACTCGTCAATTACACTTAATTAACATGGAGTATAGAAGGTGTATAGACACTAACACTCACCCAAAGTTGTAAGGAAATAGTATTTGTGTTTTAGTTTCTTGCTTCCTTAACGCAAGTACCAAGAGGTCCTCTGTTTCCTTTTCTTTATGTATAAGATTGAACTGATGAATGACATGTGGGTCAACGAACCCAATGTCATAGATTCCAGATAATCTGCATTCTCGAATCTTCAATCTGCATAATAGAGTGAGGATAATTACAAATATGTTTAACGAGCTGAGTTAGAGACTTAGTTACAGAAAAAAAATACTTACAGACAATAGGCACTGACGATAGATTTGTCGATGGCATCTTGTTGGAATAACTGAAACAGTTCTTCAAATTCAACCTGGACCTGGGCAGTTCCACGACCGTAATGCTCTTCTTTAACCTCCAGGTTGATCCAATTTTTCCCTTCCTTTGCTGCTTCCATGTACCACGCATTCAATCTTCGCATTTTTGTTGGAAGGTTCGGAACCTTCTCTGGTTTGACAAAAGGCTCCCCGTGCTTGTATTTGTACTTCACCTCAGCAATGGGATACTCTATTAGCGAGCCCAAGTATTCAGCCATGGTCACACCAAGCTCATCGGCGGCTTTTTTGATTTGTTTGTTAGTTAATTTTTTAGGCCGAGGGACATCGGAACACACCCTCAGCGGGGCGCACGATTGCTTCTCCTGTTGTCCGAGCTGAGGAACTCCTTGACCGTATGGACGGTCCTTCGGCTTCGGAATATTGCGTGCCCTCAGAACATGGGGCGGCACCTGAGCATCACGTGCCTTTATAATTGTTCGGTCGTAGTCCGGTAAAATCTGCTCAGCCGTTGGTCGCGTCAGGTTTCTCAGTGTTCTCTCAACTAAGACCGGATCTAGTGGGACCTTTTGTGACCGCTTCGGTGCTAACTGGCGGCTGACATCCTCTTTAACCCACACATCTAGCTCTTCTTTGGTCATTTCGTAAGGTAATTTCTCGATAGGCTTGGCGGGTTTCGCTTTCTTCTGATGACTTGTACCACTAGAACCCGAGGCAGAGGCGGCGCAGGCGGTGCTCTTCCGCTTTTGAACACGACTATGAGCCTGTGACGGCTGAGGCTGCGGAGGAGATGCCTGACACGGCGGAGACGGCTGAGGCGGTGGAGACGGCTGACGCGGCGGAGGAGATGGCTGACGCTGCGGAGACGGCTGGGGTGGCGGAGACGGCTGGGGTGGCGGAGACGGCTGACGCGGCGGAGACGGCTGACGCGGCGGAGACGGCTGAGGTGGCGGAGACGGCTGAGGCGGCGGAGACGGCTGAGGCGGCGGAGACGGTGACCTTGGCTTCCAATTTGGAAGCACAATGTGTTCCTTCCGCCATAGAACAGTAGTTTTTCTACCATACCTCAGTGCAGTCTCGTCTTCACCCGTAGGGTAGTCAAGCTGCAGATCCTCGTATCCTTTCATGACTTCATCCACTACGACAACAGAATATCCATCTGGAATCGGCCGCGAATGGTAAGTACCATTAGTTACAGCAGCTAAGACTACGCCGACCGCCACCTTCACGGTTATGTTCATCAATGGAGCATGTAGCTCACAATTTTCCCTCTCCGTGATATCATCCACGGGGGTAGCGACGAGCCGAGATATCTGGCCGAAAGAGCTCCGTGGAAGCCACGCTGCTTTTCCGCTGAGATGGTGGGCCGCTATCTTGCTGCTGAGCTTCCCGGGTGGTAAGTGAATCAAGGATCTGCTGCTGCCTAGTTAATCTATCTTCAATCTGCTTCAGCCGATCTGCCTCCTCTGCCTTCTTCCTCCCTCGGCTTCTATAACTGTCAGCGTCATCTGGAAATCCATACTTCCACGGTACGGAGCCTTCCGTGCCTCGTGTCCGACCTTTGTGTTCTGGATTCCCGAGGGCCCGTGACAGCTCGTCCTTCTCTCTGTTTGGAACGAACTCCCCGGCTTCTACCTCCTTCATTATCTTCTGAAGTTCAGCGAGAGGGGTTGCAAGTTGTGCTTTTGTAAAGATGCACTTCCCTGTTTGTGGGTGCAACGTTCCCCCATGCCCGAAGAACCAAAGTTTTGCCCGATCAGCCCACCGCAGCGTCTCAGGAATTATCCCTTGTTCAAGCAGGGCGTTCTCAAGTCTCTCCACCTTAGGCTTGATAGCCCTGTAGCCACCTGACCCCATGCTATGGTGATATTCCTTCTTGGAAGCATTTTTCTTATTAGTTGCTGACCTTTTCTTAGCCTCGTCAGATTTCTTGTACTTGACAAATTCCTCCCACTGATCCCTTAGCTTTTCATACGCTCCAGTGAACTCCGGAGTCTTTTTTTGAAGGACAAAGTCCTTGTGCAATCTTTTCTTCCAGTTTGCAAATTGTTCGGCCATCTTCTTCAGTGCCCACTCCTTGACCTTTTTCTCTATGGGATCCACGTAATTTGGATCCTCCTCCTCTAACGGATGAGCGTCGTCGTCTTGACGAGGAAGCGTGAAATTAGCCATTAGCGTCGTCCAAAGATTGTCTTTCACTCTATCGTCAACAAAAGTGAGAGACGAGCGTTCTGTCGCCTTCGGCTCATTCCATTCTTGAGTGGTGATCGGGACGTTGTCCCTAACAACAACTCCGCACTGACTTACAAACTTGACAAAATGTGTCAGCGGTCTGCCATCTGGAGCTACTGCTTCGATCTTGTATCTCTCTTCTTTATCACACCTTTTGGATGGGCCTCGTTTGGGGATAGAAGAAGATTTGCTCGATCCGGAGGGCTAAAAGAAGAAAGATCATTAATGCATATATATATATATGAATCAAATAGTGGATTTAGTCAATATAGGGTTAGTTAATATACCGCGCCGGAGTTTGTAGTAATAATTGTCCGGTCACCATCATCACCGGATGCCTCAGCTTCTATCTGCGCTCCCTCGCCGGAGTCGTTCAGAAAGCTCGAGGTGAACTCCAACTCATCTTCACCGCGGATAATATCTTGCAATATGTTCTCCTGATTTTCGTCTCTGTTGTGATCCATAGTTTCTGCAAGGACAATTGACCGGGTGGTTAATGAAAATTAACCCATTCTTATTCTTATTCTTATTCTTTTAATTCTATTCTTATTCTTATTCTACACTAATTATTAAAATAGCTAACATAATTGCTAACACTAATTATTCAAAATAAACAATCTCCACCGTGAGAATAAACAATAGCTAACATTATTCCTAACACTAATTAATTCAAAATAGCTAACATTATTTAAAATAGCTAACAATTGCTAACACTAATTAATACAAATTGCTAACACAATTGCTAACACTAATAATTAGTGTTAACACAATTGCTAACATTTCAAACACTAATTAATACAAAATAGCTAACATTATTCCTAACACTAATTAATTCAAAATAGCTAACATTATTTAAAATAGCTAACAATTGCTAACACTAATTAATACAAATTGCTAACACAATTGCTAACACTAATAATTATTGTTAACACAATTGCTAACATTTCAAAATAGCTAACATTTTAATTATTTAAAATAGCTAACATTATTTAAAATAGCTAACAATTGCTAAATGATGAACACATGACGTCATGGTGATGTCACCGATGAACTTGGGCACGGCTTGATCACGAAATCGTGCAATCGGCAATTGGTAAGCTAAATAGTTTAAATTGGTAAGCTAAATATTTTAATTAGCTAAATATTGTAAAAATGAGAAAACAATTCTTATTTAGGCAATTCTTATTTTAATTAACTAAGAATAAGAATTAAAATATTTAGATTAACTACAAATTCTAATTCGAATGAAAATATTTAGCTACCAATTCTAACTAAAAAATACCTAATCTAACCAATTCTGATAATAAGAAAAAAGAATAAGAAAAAAATGAAATTACCTCGGGTCGAAAGGGTGACTCGGCCGGCGGAGGAGGCACCCGGGATGGTGGCTCGGCCGGCGGAGGAGGCACCAACCGGGATGGTGGCTCGGCCGGCGGAGGCTCGACCGGCGGAGGCGGCCGGAGGAGGCGAGGGAGAAGAGGTGGCGCGGCAGGCGGATGGGGAGGAGCGCGGCCAGGGAGCGTCCGCGCGGCTCCGGCGGATCGATCGAGAGCGGCGAGGAGGGAGATGAAGGGCGGTGAGCGGGGAGGAGGAAGGCGGCCGGCGGCGAGCGGCCGGCGGCGAGCGGCGAGCGGAGAAGAGGAGGGCAGCCGCCGGAAAATTGGGCAGCCTGCCGGCGTCCATGCGGTTGGCCCCAAGTCCTTAGGCGATTTAGCGCGAATGAGAGAATGAGAGAAGGATTGGGGGAGAAGAGAGGTTAAAGGGGCCTTTCGTCCCGGTTCGTGGCTGGAACCGGGACGAAAGACCCTTCCGTCCCGGTTCCAGCCACCAACCGGGACGAAAGGGTGACCTTTCGTCCCGGTTGGTGGCTGGAACCGGGACGGAAGGGTATTTTTTCGGACACCGAAAAGGTGCGCGCCAAAAGACCCTTTCGTCCCGGTTCCAGCCACGAACCGGGACGAAAGGTTCTTTCAGAATTAAAATTTGGGCGCCAACAAAAGTTTGTTCTGTTTTTTTGTTTTAAACTTATAAAATTATAAATACAATATCTTTCGATCTGTTTATCAGAAAAAAACAATAATTTTTGTTTTAAACTTATAAAATTATAAATACAATATCTTTCAAAATGGAATTAAATATTTCTAGAAACTATAATTAAGTCTAGAAAGTTGTCCCGTTTCCAGCAGAATCGGCAGAAATTTGTGATTTTTAAAAGAGGTGGATGGAAATGTTTCTTAGAAAACAAATTGATTATTTGTGCATATAACATGTTCTAGCATATTAAAAAAATGAATCACCCAAGTTTTGCAACATATTTCTGGTAGGTCCTTCACAAAAAAAAACCATTTCTGACACTCGGAAAATGGAAAATGGTTTTTTTATTCAATAAAAAAAACTTCCTTCGTCAACATTGTCCGTGCTTCCAAGATGCATGTTGTGTGGAATATGGACCCATTCAAACAAACTATGCCATGTATTTGGCCATAACACCCGTTATTTCGACAGAAACCCTAGAATGTTAGGAGGAGATAGCTCTTTGTTGTGAACAAGTTTTCAACAGAACTGTCGTACTGCCTAGGACATATTCCAAGTTCCTGAGCCACGGGGTGCTGAGCCTCCGGCGCTGCGCATCCAAAGAGAAGGAACCCTCACAGGGTCATAGCTCACGTGAGAAGGAACCCTCTGAAGAAACGACCACCTACTGTCATACTGCCTATCCAATAGATACATGTAGCGACGGACGTGCTCATCCTCCTCCCTGATACGGCGACGTACCACCTCCTCGGAGGCCGGCTCCCTCTGCACCGAGCGTGGCCCACGCGACTGCCACCACAGAAGATCCGGGTCGACGACGTCACCCGGATTCCCTCACCAAGCTGCGCGTCCCGAAAGGTAGCACCTCCCAGTGCCAGCCCGGTAGAGTTCAGTCCCGTACATCGCCCCTCTGGTCCAACATGGACATCGTCGCCGAGAACACCTAAGTAAAAAACGCCTAAGTCAAAATTTTGTTACAATGGAAGAGTGATGAGGTTTGCAGATATGAGTTTAGATGTTGATATGGCAATGGAGGGCCAAGCCTATATATAGAGTGATCAGGGCCTTAGTACCGGTTTGTGTTACCACCGGGACCTAAAGAAGGCACACGGATCGTGTGTTCTTTCAAGCGCTTGTGGGAGCCGTTGGATCAGGTGGTGTGTTTCTCACAAGCGCGTGAAGGAAGCACACGATACGTGTGCTTCTGACCAACGGCCCACAAGCGCTCTAAAAAACACACCCCTGATCCAACGGCTCACAAGCGCTCTGGAAAGAACACCACGATCCGTGTGCTTCTTTGTCCCGGTTGGTTACACAAAACGGGTACTAAAGGCCCTGATCACTCTATATATAGGCTTGGCCTCCATTGCCATATCACATCTAAACTCATATCTGCAACCTCATCACTCTTCAATTGTAACAAAATTTTGACTTAGGCGTTTTTGACTTAGGTGTTCTCGGCGACGATGTCCATGTTGGACCAGAGGGGCGATGTGCGGGACTGGCTCCACCGGGCTGGCACTGGGAGGTGCTACCTTCCGGGACGCGCAGCTTGGTGAGGAATCCGGGTGACATCGTCGACCCGGATCTTCTGTGGTGGCAGTCGCGTGGGCCACGCTCGGTGCAGAGGGAGCCGGCCTCCGAGGAGGTGGTACGTCGCCGTATCAGGGAGGAGGAGGATGAGCACGGTCCGTCGCTACATGTATCTATTGGATAGGCAGTATGACAGTAGGTGGTCGTTTCTTCAGAGGGTTCCTTCTCACGTGAGCTATGACCCTGTGAGGGTTCCTTCTCTTTGGATGCGCAGCGCCGGAGGCTCAGCACCCCGTGGCTCAGGAACTTGGAATATGTCCTAGGCAGTACGACAGTTCTGTTGAAAACTTGTTCACAACAAAGAGCTATCTCCTCCTAACATTCTAGGGTTTCTGTCGAAATAACGGGTGTTATGGCCAAATACATGGCATAGTTTGTTTGAATGGGTCCATATTCCACACAAACATGCATCTTGGAAGCACGGACAATGTTGACGAAGGAAGTTTTTTTTTATTGAATAAAAAAAACCATTTTCCATTTTCCGAGTGTCAGAAATGGTTTATTTTGTGAAGGACCTACCAGAAATATGTTGCAAAACTTGGGTGATTCATTTTTTAATATGCTAGAACATGTTATATGCACAAATAATCAATTTGTTTTCTAAGAAAAGATTTCCATCCACCTCTTTTAAAAATCACAAATTTCTGCCGATTCTGCTGGAAACGGGACAACTTTCTAGACTTAATTATAGTTTCTAGAAATATTTAATTCCATTTTGAAAGATATTGTATTATAATTTTATAAGTTTAAAACAAAAATTATTGTTTTTTTCTGATAAACAGATCGAAGATATTGTATTTATAATTTTATAAGTTTAAAACAAAAAAACAGAACAAACTTTTGTTGGCGCCCAAATTTAATTCTGAAAGAACCTTTCGTCCCGGTTCGTGGCTGGAACGGGACGAAAGGGTCTTTTGGCGCGCACCTTTTCGGTGTCCGAAAAAAATACCCTTCCGTCCCGGTTCCAGCCACCAACCGGGACGAAGGTCACCCTTTCGTCCCGGTTGGTGGCTGGAACCGGGACGGAAGGGTCTTTCGTCCGGTTCCAGCCACGAACCGGGACGAAAGGCCCCTTTAACCTCTCTTCTCCCCCAATCCTTCTCTCATTCTCTCATTCGCGCTAAATCGCCTAAGGACTTGGACGGCCAACCGCACGGACGCCGGCAGGCTGCCCAATTTTCCGGCGGCTGCCCTCCTCTTCTCCGCTCGCCGCTCGCCGCCGGCCGCTCGCCGCCGGCCGCCTTCCTCCTCCCCGCTCACCGCCCTTCATCTCCCTCCTCGCCGCTCTCGATCGATCCGCCGGAGCCGCGCGGACGCTCCCTGGCCGAGCTCCTCCCCATCCGCCTGCCGCGCCACCTCTTCTCCCTCGCCTCCTCCGGCCGCCTCCGCCGGTCGAGCCTCCGCCGGCCGAGCCACCATCCCGGTTGGTGCCTCCTCCGCCGGCCTAGAGCCTCCTCCAATCGACCCGAGGTAATTTCATTTTTTTCTTATTCTTTTTTCTTATTATCAGAATTGGTTAGATTAGGTATTTTTTAGTTAGAATTGGTAGCTAAATATTTTCATTCGAATTAGAATTTGTAGTTAATCTAAATATTTTAATTCTTATTCTTAGTTAATTAAAATAAGAATTGCCTAAATAAGAATTGTTTTCTCATTTTTACAATATTTAGCTAATTAAAATATTTAGCTTACCAATTTAAAATATTTAGCTTACCAATTGCCGATTGCACGATTTCGTGATCAAGCCGTGCCCAAGTTCATCGGTGACATCACCATGACGTCATGTGTTCATCATTTAGCAATTGTTAGCTATTTAAATAATGTTAGCTATTTTAAATAATTAAAATGTTAGCTATTTTGAAATGTTAGCAATTGTGTTAACAATAATTATTAGTGTTAGCAATTGTGTTAGCAATTTGTATTAATTAGTGTTAGCAATTGTTAGCTATTTTAAATAATGTTAGCTATTTTGAATTAATTAGTGTTAGGAATAATGTTAGCTATTTTGTATTAATTAGTGTTTGAAATGTTAGCAATTGTGTTAACACTAATTATTAGTGTTAGCAATTGTGTTAGCAATTTGTATTAATTAGTGTTAGCAATTGTTAGCTATTTTAAATAATGTTAGCTATTTTGAATTAATTAGTGTTAGGAATAATGTTAGCTATTGTTTATTCTCACGGTGGAGATTGTTTATTTTGAATAATTAGTGTTAGCAATTATGTTAGCTATTTTAATAATTAGTGTAGAATAAGAATAAGAATAGAATTAAAAGAATAAGAATAAGAATAAGAATGGGTTAATTTTCATTAACCACCCGGTCAATTGTCCTTGCAGAAACTATGGATCACAACAGAGACGAAAATCAGGAGAACATATTGCAAGATATTATCCGCGGTGAAGATGAGTTGGAGTTCACCTCGAGCTTTCTGAACGACTCCGGCGAGGGAGCGCAGATAGAAGCTGAGGCATCCGGTGATGATGGTGACCGGACAATTATTACTACAAACTCCGGCGCGGTATATTAACTAACCCTATATTGACTAAATCCACTATTTGATTCATATATATATATGCATTAATGATCTTTCTTCTTTTAGCCCTCCGGATCGAGCAAATCTTCTTCTATCCCCAAACGAGGCCCATCCAAAAGGTGTGATAAAGAAGAGAGATACAAGATCGAAGCAGTAGCTCCAGATGGCAGACCGCTGACACATTTTGTCAAGTTTGTAAGTCAGTGCGGAGTTGTTGTTAGGGACAACGTCCCGATCACCACTCAAGAATGGAATGAGCCGAAGGCGACAGAACGCTCGTCTCTCACTTTTGTTGACGATAGAGTGAAAGACAATCTTTGGACGACGCTAATGGCTAATTTCACGCTTCCTCGTCAAGACGACGACGCTCATCCGTTAGAGGAGGAGGATCCAAATTACGTGGATCCCATAGAGAAAAAGGTCAAGGAGTGGGCACTGAAGAAGATGGCCGAACAATTTGCAAACTGGAAGAAAAGATTGCACAAGGACTTTGTCCTTCAAAAAAAGACTCCGGAGTTCACTGGAGCGTATGAAAAGCTAAGGGATCAGTGGGAGGAATTTGTCAAGTACAAGAAATCTGACGAGGCTAAGAAAAGGTCAGCAACTAATAAGAAAAATGCTTCCAAGAAGGAATATCACCATAGCATGGGGTCAGGTGGCTACAGGGCTATCAAGCCTAAGGTGGAGAGACTTGAGAACGCCCTGCTTGAACAAGGGATAATTCCTGAGACGCTGCGGTGGGCTGATCGGGCAAAACTTTGGTTCTTCGGGCATGGGGGAACGTTGCACCCAGAAACAGGGAAGTGCATCTTTACAAAAGCACAACTTGCAACCCCTCTCGCTGAACTTCAGAAGATAATGAAGGAGGTAGAAGCCGGGGAGTTCGTTCCAAACAGAGAGAAGGACGAGCTGTCACGGGCCCTCGGGAATCCAGAACACAAAGGTCGGACACGAGGCACAGAAGGCTCCGTACCGTGGAAGTATGGATTTCCAGATGACGCTGACAGTTATAGAAGCCGAGGGAGGAAGAAGGCAGAGGAGGCAGATCGGCTGAAGCAGATTGAAGATAGATTAACTAGGCAGCAGCAGATCCGTGATTCACTTACCACCCGGGAAGCTCAGCGGCACGAAGATCCTTCTCAGCAAGATAGCGGCCCACCATCTCAGCGGAAAAGCAGCGTGGCTTCCACGGAGCTCTTTCGGCCAGATATCTCGGCTCGTCGCTACCCCGTGGATGATATCACGGAGAGGGAAAATTGTGAGCTACATGCTCCATTGATGAACATAACCGTGAAGGTGGCGGTCGGCGTAGTCTTAGCTGCTGTAACTAATGGTACTTACCATTCGCGGCCGATTCCAGATGGATATTCTGTTGTCTTAGTGGATGAAGTCATGAAAGGATACGAGGATCTGCAGCTTGACTACCCTACGGGTGAAGGCGAGACTGCACTGAGGGATGGTAGAAAAACTACTGTTCTATGGCGGAAGGAACACATTGTGCTTCCAAA
Source organism: Puccinellia tenuiflora (assembly GCA_012064385.1). Taxonomy (NCBI): domain Eukaryota; kingdom Viridiplantae; phylum Streptophyta; class Magnoliopsida; order Poales; family Poaceae; genus Puccinellia; species Puccinellia tenuiflora. Next base: position 143,763 of record QRDG01002467.1, on the reverse strand, counting down.
TTGGAAGCCAAGGTCACCGTCTCCGCCGCCTCAGCCGTCTCCGCCACCTCAGCCGTCTCCGCCGCGTCAGCCGTCTCCGCCGCGTCAGCCGTCTCCGCCACCCCAGCCGTCTCCGCCGCGACAGCCATCTCCTCCGCAGCGTCAGCCATCTCCTCCGCCGCGTCAGCCGTCTCCACCGCCTCAGCCGTCTCCGCCGTGTCAGGCATCTCCTCCGCAGCCTCAGCCGTCACAGGCTCATAGTCGTGTTCAAAAGCGGAAGAGCACCGCCTGCGCCGCCTCTGCCTCGGGTTCTAGTGGTACAAGTCATCAGAAGAAAGCGAAACCCGCCAAGCCTATCGAGAAATTACCTTACGAAATGACCAAAGCAGAGCTAGAAGTGTGGGTTAAAGAGGATGTCAGACGCCAGTTAGCACCGAAGCGGTCACAAAAGGTCCCACTAGATCCGGTCTTAGTTGAGAGAACACTGAGAAACCTGACGCGACCAACGGCTGAGCAGATTTTACCGGACTATGACCGAACAATTATAAAGGAACGTGATGCTCAGGTGCCGCCCCATGTTCTGAGGGCACGCAATATTCCGAAGCCGAAGGACCGTCCATACGGTCAAGGAGTTCCTCAGCTCGGACAACAGGAGAAGCAATCGTGCGCCCCGCTGAGGGTGTGTTCCGATGTCCCTCGGCCTAAACAATTAACTAACAAACAAATCAAAAAGCCGCCGATGAGCTTGGTGTGACCATGGCTGAATACTTGGGCTCGCTAATAGAGTATCCCATTGCTGAGGTGATCACAGACAAGTACAAATACAAGCACGGGGAGCCTTTTGTCAAACCAGAGAAGGTCCCGAACCTTCCAACAAAAATGCGAAGATTGAATGCGTGGTACATGGAAGCAGCAAAGGAAGGGAAAAATTGGATCAACCTGGAGGTTAAAGAAGAGCATTACGGTCGTGGAACTGCCCAGGTCCAGGTTGAATTTGAAGAACTGTTTCAGTTATTCCAACAAGATGCCATCGACAAATCTATCGTCAGTGCCTATTGTCTGTAAGTATTTTTTTTCTGTAACTAAGTCTCTAACTCAGCTCGTTAAACATATTTGTAATTATCCTCACTCTATTATGCAGATTGAAGATTCGAGAATGCAGATTATCTGGAATCTATGACATTGGGTTCGTTGACCCACATGTCATTCATCAGTACAATCTTATACATAAAGAAAAGCAAACGGAGGACCTCTTGGTACTTGCGTTAAGGAAGCAAGAAACTAAAACACAAATACTATTTCCTTACAACTTTGGGTGAGTGTTAGTGTCTATACACCTTCTATACTCCATGTTAATTAAGTGTAATTGACGAGTAATTCGTGCGCAGGTTCCACTATCTGTTATTTATCATTATTCCTGACAAAGGAATAGTACAAGTCATGGACCCACTACGTGATCAACCAGAGAACTGGGAGGACATGAAGGGAATGATCCAGAGGTAATTTCAATCATTATGGCACTATATCGGCAACTTTCGTTCATTTCCTGGTATGTAGTAATTAATAAGTCATTTATTCTTTTTCATTGACTTCCAGGGTTTGGAAACGGTTCACCAACAGGGCTCCGGGTGAATGGACAGATGAGCTTGAATTTAAAGACATGGCGGTAAGTAGTTCTAGCTAGACCCGGGCATCTATTTGATTGAAGTTTAATAATATTATCATGCTTGATTATTATTTTGATTGAACTTTGTTCTTATAAAGTGCCCGAGACAGGGATCCGGAAATCACTTATGTGGATTGTATGTCTGCGAGTTCATTCGCCAGAGGTGTTATCAGAGGAGCAGACTCTTAGAACATCTTGAAGTAAGTAAACAATATTCACAATACTATTTTATTACAATCAATTGTGTTGAGATTCTCTCATATATACGAAATTGACCCCTTCCATAAATTATATAGATCGAAGGAATGCGGGACATGCTCCTACCACAAGACCGCTTGCGAGCAATTCAAGAGGAGCTGGCGGCATTCTTCTTAGATCAAGTCATAGATAAAAATGGAGAATTTTATTCACCGGGCAACTAGGGTTTTGTGTATGTTAATAGGGTTGGACAACTTATATGATACTATATGTAAAGATTCGACAACTTATGGCGATGTTTGTGTAATTCCTTCTTTAGTTGTTTTGTATATACATAGTATCGTCGAATTGGATCCTAAAAAGAAAAACAATAAATGAAAAAATAAACGAAAAACAGTAAAACAAACAAACAATATAAAGAAAAACAGCAAAACAAAAAAAAACTGAATAAACCTTTAGTCCCGGTTCGTGGCTAGAACCGGGACTAAAGGTCCTCTGACAGGCGCGGCACTGCGCGCTGCCACGTCTTGACCCTTTGGTCCCGGTTCGTAACAGAACCGGGACTAAAGGTCGGGGCTTTAGTCCCGATTGCGCTGTCCCGGTTGCGCAACCGGGACTAAAGGGGCTGGGGAACCGGGACAAAAGCCCCGTTTTCCACCAGTGTCAGTGTATATAGATCAAATGTTACCTTCTTTTTAACAGTGAAAGGGTCCGTGGAGGACCTGGAGCCTGCATTAATTCGAACGGTGAGTTTATAGATACAACAAGGACCCCTCAAGGTAAGGAAATAACAAACTGATTCTCACACTTTTACAAAAGGGACCTCACATAACAAGAGGGAAAGCAATCAAGCCCTTCTATAGGTTTGCAATGGAGACCTCAAGAAACGGCCGCCCACACCTCCGCCGAGGACATCATCCACTTTGGGCGAGGACGACGTGAGTCGCCATTCCGAGATCCAAGAGATCCTCTCATTTGGCGCTATGACATGAAGGAAGAGAAAACTCACGTGGCATCGGTGCCCAAGCACGGAGTGGTCTCATGTTTGACTAGAGATAGATGTGGCGAACTTATGATGCCTAAGAAACTCCGATTGAATATCGATTGCAAATTCCATATCTTCCCGAGTTCCGCCAACCTGGCACCCGTATGCATTGATGTCACCACGACCGCCATAAGGGGAAGTCGAACCTACGCTTATTGATGAAGATCTTCCCGGAAAAGCTTCGAGGCGTAACGGCCTCGGGTGTGGCCAGGTTACATTTGGTATCAGAGCCTACCCTCGCGGTTACACGGGCGTATGCGGGGTCAAGGGCGCGGATATGTAGGACGTGGGTCGGCATTGAGGTGCGCGGACATGTGGAACATGTGTCGGCACAAGACGCACATACGAGTGCCAAGAGAGGAATTTCCTAGCCTGGTTGACCAATGTGGCGTCGGTCTTCTATGGGGGTGTGTATATATGAGATACTGGCTCAGAGCCCAATAGGATTGATAGGATACTCATATCAACAAGCCATACCTTTTTTCAGGAAGCTCATCTTCCAAAAACTCCGAGGTTAAGCATGTTTGGCCTGGAGCAATTTGAGGATGGATAAAAAACCGGGAAGTTGTTCTCGGGTGCGCACGAGTGAGGGCAATACCTTCTTTTTAGGAAGCTCATCTTCAATAAGGTTAAGCGTGATTGGTTTGGAGCAATTTGAGGATGGGTGACCAAACGGAAAATTGTTCCTGAGTGCGCAAAAGTAAGCACAAAGTGCACATGAAAGACTAGTGTTGGTCGATGGGGCCAGTATAGAAATCCTATAAAGCAGCTAGGCATAACGACCGTCGGCCCAAGGTGTTACACATGGCTCTTTGGAACGGGTACTGGAACCTCGCGACCTGATCTAGTGTTGGTTTGGGTCTCCTTCATAGCTTTGTTGCTCCAGATGATGGAGCTACGAGTGATGGATGAGGCCATTGTTTCTTTCAATAAGGTTGTGGTTGGTGGACATCTTTTTGAGTGGCGTCGAGGTGCAGAGAAGCTTCTACCGACCTGCCTTGGGGGCAAGGAGAGGAAACAGAGTGGCAGGTTGACTCTTTCAGGAAGGTGGTGAAGATCTGAGCAGTAAAAAGGAGATCATCACACAATGAACTTGTGTGTGCCACTATGATTTTTGGCTGATGCGGCAACCTCTCCAGGCATCGACGAAGACGCTTCTTGTACCTCCTATTGTGAGGCAGAAGGATTCACGCTGGCGATCTGCATCCTTGTTGCACCAACTGGTTCCATCCCCGGTAGCAGTAGGGATGGCCGGTGTTTGAGCCCTAGTCCCGGTGGTGGAGTTGAAGGATCGGACGCGTTTCTTCAATGCTGTCTAGGATGTTTCCTGCAAAATGTAATTTTCTATTTTCTTGTTTTTTTAGGGGATCCTATTTTCTTGTTGTCCTGTGTATTTTGTACCCATCGACGAGATATATGCAGCTGGGCCGTTCCTTGTTAAAAATAATTGTCGTGTGGAACGAATGGTAGGTAACTATACCTCGGTAAGGACGAGATATATGCAGCTGGGCCGTTCCTTGTTAAAAAAAATTTGTCGTGTGGAACGAACGGTAGGTAACTATACTTCGGTAAGGCGCTTCAGAAGGCCATGCGTCGCAAAGCGACTCTAAATCTGGAAGATAAGGGTAATATCATGTCTTCCAAATCTTTTTTGTCCTTTTCGCCGCATTCAATTGAATCAAATCTTAGTAGTGTAGGTATTAAATTGAGTAGTAATACAAATCAAATTGATATTTCAACAAGAGTCTTGAGGCATATGGAATTCGATCGTTTAACGATTATTACTAAAGTTTCGACAGTGTTGGAATCCACCTATACGGATGAGGAAGGCGATTGCCACATCAGATGGTCAGCTTCTATCTCATCTCATCGGTGAAGTGTCGGAGATTTGCTTGGATGAGGATGGGCTTTGTTCATTATATAACTAAAGGCTTCGGGCCGGAAATCCAAGACATTCTCTAACAAAAAATCAGGTAGACGGTCAACTAAGTCCAAACGTGATAAGGTTTCCCAATGAATGGCATGTTCGCAAATAGCAGAGGTCTTGGTGACTTGGCTAAACATTTGCACTTTGCTGATTGTGTTCGGGATTTCTCACAAAGTCTTTTAAACCGTCTTTCGGGTGGTATAGACTTTGTGTGGCATTCTCGTCCACCTCGTGGCCGTTCTGGAGGCATTTTACTTGGTGTCAGAATTGATACAATGGCTGTTTTGGATGTTTCGGATGGGGAGTATCACATAAAACTTCAAATCAGAAACAAAGCCGATCATTTCATTTGGAATCTTGTCACCGTGTATGGTCCGGCCCAGGAGGAATTTAAGGCGCCTTTTCTTAGAGAGTTGGTAAACTTAGCAAAACAAATCCCATATCCTATAATCATTGGAGGAGATTTCAACCTGCTTCATTTTCCCTCTGAGAAGAGTAAAGGCCGGTTTGGCAATCATTGGCCATTCTTGTTTAACGCTGTCATTGACAGCTTAGATTTAAGAGATGTTTCTATGATTGGAAGACAGTTCACTTGGGTGAATAGCTTGCCAGAACCTACATACGAGAAGCTTGATCGGGTGCTAATGGATACGAACTTTGAGTCAAAATTTTCTTTGGTATCTGTTCGGGCTTTGGAACGTATTGTAGATATGTCAGATCATGCTCCTATTCTTTTAACCACCGGTCTGGCTAGGCCACCATGCCCACCTAGGTTCAAGTTCGAACTTGGATGGCTGCAACGGGATGGCTTTCACGAGATGGTTAAAAGGATTTGGGAAAGACCTGTTGTCGGTAGTACCCCAATACAAAGGTGGAATAACAAAATTCGTGCCACACGAACACACATTATGGGTTGGGCTCGCCACACCGCAGGTTTACTTAAGAAAGAAAAGCTGCGTCTCATTTCAATCATTGATAATCTTGAGGCTCTAGCAGAAACTCATTTGCTGTCTATGCATGAAATTGAGCTTAAAAGCCAATCTAATGCACAGATAGCTAGGTTACTGCGTGAAGAAGAACTCAAATAGTTTCAGCGCTCTAAGTCCCAATTTATCCTACAAGGAGACTCGAATACGAGATACTTCCATAGTCTCGCCAACGGCAGGCATAGGAAGAAACGTATCCACTCTGTTAGGATGGGGTGACGATAGAAGGACATGACCAGCTTAAGTCTTATATTACCAGTTATTACAAAAACCTGTTCGGGGCACCAGAGGAAGGTACCTTCTCCTTGGATGAATCCAGAACAGATGATATCGCTCAGGTGTCTAATGAGGAAAATAGTGAGGATGAGGTACGAAAGACGGTTTTCCAAATGGAACACAATAAAGCCCCTGGTCCTGATGGTTTCCCTGCTGAGTTTTATTAGAATTTTTGGGACATTATTAAGTCAGATCTTTTACAGTTGTTCAGTTGTCTTCATAGCGGTCAACTGGAGTTATTCCGGTTGAACTTTGGTGAAATAATTCTTCTACCTAAGGTTAATGAGGCAGAACGGATTCAGCAATATCGACCTATCTGCCTTCTTAATGTTAGTTTTAAGATTTTCACAAAAGTCGCTACGATTAGACTAAGCATTGTGGCGGATCATGTAGTTCGTCCTTCTCAAACTGTGTTCATGCAAGGTCGTAATATCCTATATGGGGTGGCGATCCTTCATGAAACGGTTCACGAATTGCATAGCAAAAAGCTGAATGGGGTGATTTTAAAAATTGATTTCGAAAAAGCTTATGATAAAGTTAATTGGTCTTTTCTTCAACAAACTCTCAGAATGAAAGGTTTTTCTGAAGGGTGGCGCGCTTTAATTTTTGTCTCGGGTGGAAGTGTTGCCATTAAAGTTAATGATGATATTGGCAATTACTTTCAAACAAAAAAGGGACTTAGGCAGGGTGATCCGCTATCACCCATTCTATTTAATATTGTGACGGATATGCTCGCTATTATGATAGAGCGGGCAAAGTCTGAGGGTCAAATTGAAGGAATAATTCCGCATCTTGTTGATGAAGGTTTATCTATCCTTCAATATGCCGACGATACAATACTCTGTATGGAACATGACATCGAGAAAGCTAAGAACTTGAAGTTAATTCTATCAGCGTTTGAGCAATTATCGGGTCTTAAGATTAATTTCCATAAAAGTGAGTTGTTTTGTTTTGGTGAGGCCCAAGATCATGTGGCTGAGTACGTTGAATTATTTGGCTGTGAGCAAGGACAATTTCCTATCAGATATTTGGGTATTCCGATTCATTATCGGAGGCTTACAAATGTTGAATGGAAGCTTGTCGAGGAAAGGCTTCAAACTAGATTAAACAGCTGGAAAGGAAAATTACTATCCTTAGGTGGGAGATTAGTTCTCATTAATTCAGTACTCTCAAACATGGTACTGTATATGATTTCTTTTTTCCAACTGCCTAAAAGAGTCTTAAAAAGATTGGATTATTTTCAATCGAGATTCTTTTGGCAAGGGAATAGTGAGAAGAGAAAATATCGTCTGGCTAAATGGAGTGTGGTTTGCAGCCCAAAAGATCATGGAGGACTTGGAATCCATGATCTGGAGGTTAAAAACAGAGCCCTTCTAGGCAAATGGCTCTTCAAGCTATTGTCTGAGGAAGGGGTCTGGTAAACCCTCCTTTGGAGAAAGTACATTGGATCAAGAGCGTTATCCCAGATTTATTGGAAACCTGGTGACTCGCATTTCTGGGTTGGTCTTATGGCCACGAAGAAATATTTCTTTCCTCATGGGTATTTCTCCATTAAGGATGTCTCGGAAATTCGTTTCTGGGAGGATAAATGGCTGGGTAATGCCACACTCCAAGAACAGTATCCGGCTTTGTACAACATTGTGCGTAACAAAAGCGACACTATTGCTAAGGTGTTGGAGACTTCCCCACCGTATGTTTCGTTCAGAAGAAGTTTATTGGGCCCTAGACAAGCATCCTGAAATGCATTGTTACAACGCTTAACTTCGGTTCAGCTAACGCAAGGCCCCGATAAATTTCGATGGACTCTCAAAGAGGATGGTAAATTCTCTGTGGATTCCATGTACAAAGTATTAATGCATCTTGTTGTTCCAGTCGATAGTAACAAGAAAATTTGGAATATGAAGATACCATTAAAAACTAAGGTTTTTACGTGGTACCTTCATCGTGGGGCAATCCTCACCAAGGATAACCTTGCAAGACGGAATTGGCAAGGGAGTGAAAAGTATATGTTTTGCCATCATGACGAAACTATTAACACCTATTCTTCCAATGCAATTTCGCGAGTTCTATATGGTCAATCATCCAAATTGGCTCTAACTTATATCCACCAACAAGCATTGCAAATTTATTTGGCAGTTGGCTTAATGGGGTGGATCGCAGGTTTAAACTTCTTATTAGGGTGGGAGCGATTGCCGTCTTATAGTCGCTTTGGCTATGTAGAAATGACAAGGTTTTTAATGATAAAAATGTATCTCTCTTGCAGGTCATCTATTGTTGCACAAGTACTATCCGGTCTTGGGCGGTTCTACAGCGTGTGGAGCACCGTGGCCTATTTATGGACGGGGCCACAAGGTTAGAGGCAGCGGCGATAGACATCCTTTCTCGACATGGATGGCCGCATAATCTTCGGATTGGTCCCTTGTGCCCTAGGGTTTTTTTTTTACAATTTCTTATTTTGATATGTAATGCGCCTTTTCGTTTTATTTCTAGACTTCTCAGATTGTTTTGGGGCTGTGTGGATCTTAGTTATGCAGAGTCCGGGTATAATGGTTAAACTTTTTAAGTAATAAAATCTCCCATTATCAAAAAAAAAAAAAAACTCCCTTGTGCCCTAGGCGTTTTTTTACAATTTCTTATTTTGATATGTAATGCGCCTTTTCGTATTTCTCAGATTGTTTTGGGACTGTGTATATGTTAGTTATGCGGAGTCCAGGTGTAACGGTTAAACTCTTTAAATAATAAAATCTCCCATTATAAAAAAAAAAAAAAACTTCGGTAAGGCGCCAGCGTCGACACGGATGCTACTCCTTATCGGCGACGAATGGGAAGGCGCCAGCGTCGACATCATCCTCATCATGCATGTGTACGGATGAAGTTTCTGCTACCCATGCTCCGTCCGATCTCGATGACGGGGCATGGACGCCTTCACGAAAGATCTACGCCCTCATGCATGCACTCGCCACCGCACCGCCCTCCACGCGTAGCCCAACGAGCTTGTGCCACCGCACCGTCGTGAGACAGCAGCACACCGCAGCAGCCACCCCCACGTGTCGTCTGGACCATGCCCCTTCGCCGGCCACCGCACCACCTCGTCGACCATATATAATGGAAAACAAGCGGTGACTGGTAAGTATCTCGCAGCACAGCTGACAGCGAAGTGATCGATAGCAAAGCTCTCGGAAGAAAGTTCAGTGAAGCGACAGCAGCTAGCCACCAGCCATGGCGCAAGCGCAGCCGATGAGAGTCGATGAGAAGCTCAAGGCCCCGGAGCCGCAGCAGACGCCGGAGCCGGCCATCCAGTATGGCCACGTGTTCACGGTGACGGGCGACCTGGCCGTGCAGCCCATCGCGCCGAGGGACGCCGCCGCCATGCGGTCCGCGGAGGAGAGCGTGCCGGGCGTGCCCGTCCCGCCGGGCAGCGGCGGCGGCTTCAGCGCCGCGGTGGCCATGGAGACGGCGGCGGCCTACAACGAGGCCGTCGGCGCCGTGCGTCCCGGCCAGGCCAGCGACGCCGCCGCCAGGCAGGGCATCGCCGTCACCCAGACCGCCGTCCCCGGGGGCCACATCGTCACCGAGTTCGTGGCCGGGCAGGTCGTGGGGCGGTACTCCGTGGTGGCGGACCAGGCGATGATGGGGCGGGAGGAGCAGCAGTTCGAGGAGGAGGAGGACGCGAGCAAGGTGACGATCGGTGAGGCGATGGAGGCCGCGGCGCTGTCCGCGGGCGACCGGCCGTTGGAAGAGGCCGACGCGGCGGCCATCCGCGCCGCCGAGAGGCAAGCCCAGGGGACGGACGAGGTCATGCCCGGCGCGCTCGGTGATCAGGCGTGGGCCGCCGCCAGCGCCAACGCCTGGGCCGAGCGCGACGAAGACAAGATCACGATCAGCGACGTGCTCTCGGTACATAATATGCTCACTGCCTCTTCTCGAATTAACCGAACAGGTCTTTAATCTCAACTGAATCATGCTGTGTGTTTCTGTCCTGACTTGTGTACATGTGCAGGACGCGACGACGAAGATGGCGGATGACAAGCCGGCGGAGAGCACGGACGCGGCGAGGGTGGTGCAGGCGGAGACGGACAGCGACGCCGGGGCGCGCACCAAGAACGGCGGGGTGGGCGCCGCGCTCACCACGGCGGCGAGGCTCAACCAAGAAGAGGACGATGACGACGCTTGAGTGTTCGCGTCACGAGCTACGTGCACCGTCGTGTGTGCAGCTGCGTTTACAAGATCGCGTACGTATCCTTGTGTAGAGCAATCCTGCCGTCAGGTGAACGGATCGAGTTCAGCCGTGCGTGTGTGATGTAAATAAACAAATAAGCGCGGCTCCTTGTGTAGCACCGTATCCGTTGTACATGTTTTTTTTTTTTCTTCTGTCCGATGAAAGACAACGGTGTGCTTTTGCTTCCGCTTAACACGAAGACTTCCAGTTATTTGATCTGTAATAAATTCGTATTTCGACGTCCGCAAATTGCAGATAAAAAAATGGAACATTCGGAATGCCGCTTGTGCAGTTGTGCCCAGGCATGTCCAGGCGCCGTTCGAATTAAGGTTGGTCCGAACAAAGGTGCGAGGGTCGCAGAACGCGTTGCTCGATCTGGATCTGGGTCCGCGTTAATCCTGTAAATCTTCTGAACTAATCCAGGTTGTGTTTGTATCTGTGTGCAATCGTGATCCGAGATTGCTGGCTACAGACGAAGCTGCCATGTATGTCCTGCTAATAACTAGGAAGGTGAAAGATACAGTCCCGCCTTGTAGATTTTAATTCAGCTTTCATTTCGATGCCTACATGTTTCCGTTATTTTAACCCAAAATTTGGGTACCTGAACGCAACTTAATCAGACTTCAATATGATCCTGGTAGCTGCTGACCTTATTGTTTAACTGATAGATATACGATACTGTTTGCGCAGAGCATATCAGTGTTTTTTTTTTGTATGTTTCCTTCCGTTGTGATTAGGTTGGAAACTGGAAGAAGGTCATTTTTTTCTTCCAACCTTCACGAGATTTCGTCCAAAAACTGTTCCATTTCAAACTGAAACGTTGAACTTTGCCGATCATCCACACACCCGATCCTGCTGATTAGGTCGCTGATGTGGCTGAAAAAATCAGAACCTGGTCACTAAAATATTTTTCTCGTAATGTAAATATTATTCGCGCATACTAAAATCGCAGATTTCTATGGAATAGTATTTGCTAAGTAACTTTTTTTGAAGTCTCGGTCACATAGAAAAGTGCTACTGCAGTAAAAAAAAGAATTGGAACCGAACCTTTTAGAGCATCTCCATGACACCCCCAAAGGTTCGTTGGGGTGCCGGACAAGAAAAACGGCCACATCGGCACTGTCCAAAGGTCCGGTCCGGTCAAATTTTTGTCGGTATCCCTGAGCGGGCATCCAAACTTAGGGACATGCTCGGGGGTGTCAGACAACGTAAGCAAGGCCTCCGACAGACCAGTCCCGCTTGTCATCCACACGAGCGATGCGATACAGGCAGCGCAACGATGCAACAACTAGTCAAAGCGGCGCAACAGAGGTGGAAGGCACAGTGAAGCGTCTCCTCATCACAACGCCGTAGAGCCCACACGAGGTCATGCATGTCGTTGGCGTTTAATGGCGCACCTATCTCAGCTACTATGACCGGCTTTAAAATGCCACCACCGGCCTCTCCTCTCCTACACACTTCATCACCACCTCTCTCCCCTTTTACTCACACATATCCATGTCTGTCGTTGTGACGAGCTGTCTGTGGCGCGCGCTGTACGTCGCAACTAGGCACGACGCATCCAGCAGCAGGCGAGCTGGCGCCTCCACTTCCACCGGCCCCGTCCTACGCGCCTGACGATCGTCGTCTGATGACAACCGAGGAGGCGGAACACCACCTCCTCAACAACCTCCCAGTGCCAGCCGACCGCTACCTGACTGCCGTTTGGGTGCCCAACATCGCCAACATCCTAGTGGCGCCGCCGCAACCCGGGCAGCGGCTCGACTACATCCAAGTGGTGTGGCAGGCCATGCCATGGGAGGAGCGGCGTCACCCGCAGTACTGGCCGTTATCTCCCTCCTGGGACACCTCCACAACTTCTTCCCCACCTCCAGCAACCTCAAGCCGGCTGACTGGTGGTTGGAAGAGGACGATGAGGAGCCGCCTGAACCACCACTGCCGCCACCTCCTCCCGGTTGCGCTGGTCATTAATATCGATTCCGACTAGACTAATGGCTTTCACGATTCTGCTCTAGGAAAGTTTTCTCCGATGCCTACGTCGATCATTGATATCGACGTTGGCCAAGTTCGACCGGGCGGCCGGTGAGCTTGTCACTGGCCCCTACCTTCGGCCATCGAGATATGAGGGGAAGTAACCCGAGTAGTGCATCGGTGAATCCTCGTAGTTCTAGTTGTCTGTGCTCCAAGGCTGAAATATTGGAGTAGAACTAAAGGCGTTTAGGTTTAGGGTTTAGTTTCTATTTAGTTCAATCAAGTTGTATTTAAATTTATATTTAATTAAATCAACTTGTATTGAAATATTAAAAAAATGATCGGGCCGGACATTTGGGGGGTGGGGGATGCCGCTCACAGCGACACCCAAGATTGTGCCGGACAAGTGTCCAATACCCTCAAAGCGGACACAAATTGGGGGCCGGTGGAGTGCTCTTACACTTTTTTTTTTGTCCAGAACAGTGCAACTAGAATGAGCTGACTTTTACTGTAAAAAAAAGAATGTGTTGAATTTTTATTTGTAGTTACACTTATTTGAGTTGACTGAAATTTAAATAACTATGACATAGTCACTCCCTTATGAATCGAATGTGAGGACCTTATTTGACGGGCATGTTGTTCGTTTCAATGTTCACTGTGAACCGTGAAGGTTTGATGCTTTATGTCGTTCGCTCGTCAGATTAGCAGCATAATTTAGAGGGTATATCTGAAAACACAAGTGCTGCAACAGATGTGAAGGTTAATCAGGCAAAGTTCCACTCATTCATGCATGCGACAAGGAGCATAGGTAGGTACATAGTCAAAACATATGCACCGTTGGCATGCGATGAGGAAGGCCACATGCTACGCATGAGTCAACCGCAGGACATTTTACATATTTCCCAGATTTATACAAATAGACCAGAAAAGAGTAATCTCCTTGGCACAATTACAGTTTTCGTTTGACAGAACATTTGTGGCACATATCAAGGCTAGCATTTTACTACTCCTATTTATACCTGCTCTAGCTACGAATTAACCACACACATAGAGATCGAGGGGGGGAGTAGCAGCCACCAACATGACCATGACCATACCAGCACAGCCACCACGGCACTTCCACTGCAGATCATCACACGCAGCCGCCGCCGTCCACCTGCTGATACTTCTTCTCGGTGCAGCGCTGGCAATGGCGAGCGCGCACGCCGTCCAGGCGCCGTGCTGCAACCTGCTCCAGGGCGTGAACCTGGTGCCGTGCCTGGCGATGGCGGGCAGCGGCGGCGTCGTGAACATAAGCGCCCCCTGCTGCGCGTCGCTGAACCAGGCCCTCGACGCCGGCCGCCGCTGCGTGTGCTCGCTGCTCCTGGCCAACGGCGTGCTCGCCGGCCTCGTCGCCACGCTCATCCCCACGCTGCCCCTCGTGCTGCCGCTGCCCGGATGCTACCTCTACGCCCCTCCTCTCGCAGCTTGCCAAGGTATTCGATCATAAGTTCGCATAAACCTTCCTTCACATTCAGGCATGCAGTCGTGCAGTGATTAGTAGCACTGACACACAGCAATTTTCGATCTTTTGGTTCCAGTGACGTTGCTGCAGACGAGCTATGCATCGCCGGCGGGAGCGGCATCTGCAGCGACAAGCGTGGGAGATGATGCTGCCGGTGGTGGCGCGGCGGATTCGCCGCCTCCTCAGGCTGCCGTTATGGCACCGCTGAGGAATGGCAGTGCTGCCGGTAATGGGTCCAGGGAGGAGAGCGTTAGACGCAGCGACGCGAGCCGGCGTCCGGGCGTTGGTGAGGGTAGAACGTACTACGTGCTCATCCTTGCGGTGGTCATGGCTGTATTTTGGTTTAATTATGTTGCCGGATCATGATTTTGTAGGATCAAATTAATATGATAGGATGAACTAATCTCCGTGACTACTAAAGGCAGCGAGATGTGTGAATTAATAATGATCAATCCATCAACGGATGCTAATCATGCAATGCAGTAGTCATAGTGGTAAAATGTGCATCTCCATCAGGGTGGACAAAGGTGATCTTTTTTCTAAAAACGTTCATGGGATGTGCATGTTATAATAGTAGACTTGCAATATAAACCAAGTGATTCCTCACAAGAAAGCTCTTATTTCCCGGGGAAAAAGGCTAGTGCTTTACTGCCGTGCACACGAAAACAAAATTAGACTGCACACCTTTGATGTTTGAATATATTGAACATATAACGCTATTCACTACCTTTATGCTAAACAAAAGGAAACTAACATATCAAAGGCAGCACCAAAAATATCTCGCAGAAAATGAAGAAAGAACCATCCACGTCAGGCAAAATCCACCAAAAAGTACACAGCTACAGGTGTGTAACTACTCAGAGTGTCTACACATTGCCAGCAGCAAAAAAACTCATCCTGCTGGCAACCTCACCCCACAACGAAACAGTAGTCCACTCAACATCAAGTTATGTTTCACGTCAAGTGGTCAGTGTGTGGCAACCTCATCTTGCTGGTTTACAGTCAGCCACTTGAGATCAATTGTAATTTGTACAGCTATTCTGCGGTACCAAACCATTGACGCGACTTTTCTCCGTGGACCATCTTTTAACACGGCAAAGATAGCAAACGGCGTTTGAGAGGAAAGATTACCCGAGTTCAGCAGCTACTTGCTGGTGCAAAACCTCAGTGGCTCAGCCCATGAGGAACCGGTGGGTGGAGCTGGCGTTTCCCAGGAGCCCAGCTTCCACCGTGACTGCGAGCAGCTATGCTTCTACTCGGACGGTGAGCAGCTGCCTGAGCTCCGCCGTCTCCAGGGGCAGCAGCAACCTAGCGATTAGGCTCGTAGATCCCGCCGGACTCCCCGGTGATCAAAACCCAGCACTGGGAGCCACAGGAGCTCCTGAATCCACAGAAGGACAGGGAAATAATCTTCAGCAGCATCATGATCTTCTGGAATCAGCAGCCGAGTTCCCTAAGCAAGAAATTAATGGCTGGGAGCACCCAGACCTCTGTTCACCTTCAAAGCAACTCAAGAACGTGAGTACTTCTATCAAGGAAATCGATCGCTGGGCAAGATCTTCTTCAACAGGATTAAAGGTGAACTCGAATATCCGGCTCTTGGAGTCTGTATTTTCTTTGATACAGGTGGTAACTTCGACAGCACCGCACCCAGATCACATCATCGCAATGATACAAGTCCACGATGCGCTACATAACCTGTTGCTTGTCCTGCCCAAGGATATCTTCCCATTCCTGGTGCAAAATTTCGCTCCGTTTGTAGATGAATTATGCCCAAGAAGAGGTGCATCGTTAGCGGCAAGGTTCGGAAACACGCTGCATGATTTGCGAAGAAGCATAAGGAGTGGTCTCCAGGTACTCGAAGCCATGATCTTGAATTATACATCTGAATCAGTCCCACAAGGTGGTGGTATCCATGAGATCACCAAATACTTGTTGAAATACATCATGTCACTGCTGGACAATGGTAGCTCTCTGAAAATCATACTTGTGAGTGATGAACAAGACGGGAAGGTTGCAATGGAGACGCTGCAAGATATTGTTGCTACCTTGATCTGCCACTTGGAAATTATGCTTGAGAAAGAATCTCATCGATATCAAGATGCAAAGTCAAAACAGTTGTTCTTGGTGAATAATGTGGACTTTGTGTTACATCAAGTAGAAGGCTCAGAGATGAGGGATCTTCTAGGAGATGATTGGTTTCGAAGCACCGAGACCAACTAAAGGACAGCATCTCATGGTTTATCAAAATTTCTTGGGAACCTGTCATGTATTGCTTCCATGTAAAGAGCAACAAAATTCCAATCTTTTCAAGACTACCAACGCTGCAAATATTTAACCTGGAATTTGAAAAAGCTTTCAGGACTCAGAAAACATGGAAAGTTGAAAATCCTGTGCTCCGCTACAATATGCGTAAATCAATATCAGAGAAGCTTGTTCAGGCTTACAGTTCATACCTTGAGAATAACAAAAACAAGGCTCCAAAGCTCATGAAGTACACCCCTGAAGATCTTGAAGAGCAGCTGTCAGATCTGTTCGAAGGATAATGGATATAGCTAAAAGAGTACGAAGCACAGATGTATGGTAATAATACTTCATTTCAATCCTAAAGTCACTACTTTAAGATTTTAATGACCATTAGGTTCCAAAACAAAAGGGTGACTGCATATATGTTGCCTCTCTGCATAGGATATTACTAAATATCCTGTGACTAATGTGTGTAGTTGACAAGATTAAGCAACATTCAATTGCTTGTCAAAAAAATATGCATGTTTAGAAACTTGGTACCAGAACTGAAAGGGTTAAAGAACTGATGGTGTAAATCACTCATAATATTTTCCATATTGATCAACTTAATCATATGTGGAATGGTCCACTGCAATGCGCTTGATGGTTATCCAAGTTCAAGCTGTCGCTGTGTGTGAGAAAAGTTCAATAGCTACCAGTTACGTTAGATTGGGCTACAGGGTTAATTCTATCCTTTTACGTGTGTATTGGTTAATTATTCCATACCATAAAATTTTCATGTCCATCTGTCCCATGTAATATATGCTGTCAAGCTTGCAACTTTTGGTTCACTAACAAGGCTTGTTTTAGATCTCATGTTCCCTTCGAAATTGTAAGGCAACTATAATTTATGGCAAGAAGCTGATGCGTTAAACAGTATCTGCAACGACACAAGGATCATACAAAATGTTCATCGAAACTTAACCTTTTGTATTTGTTGTGTCTTACAAATATCTTTCAATCAGAAAAAATGGGCATAGTTGCACTTGCTGAAGTAAGAGATGGAGCCAATAGTGTTAGTTTTTGACAATACCAAACTTATCTGCTGCTGCAGTTGCTGCGGCTGCTGCCTTAATTCTGAATATTTTCTTCATTTATTTCTAGATTTTGCAGAAAAAAAGGTACATTTTCTGTTTCGAAATACTCCCTCCACCCCACAATATAAGACGTTTTGGCAAGCTGTTTTAGCTTGCCGAAACATCTTATATTTTGGGACAGAGGGAGTAGATGTCAGTATGTCACTTAGAGAATAGCATGGTTTGCAGTACACCTATGAGACTTTGCCTATCATTGACTGAACTTTCACGATGATGCTCCAACTTAAATGAATAAGACCTATGGACTGTCAAACATTTGCAAAATATTGGAACACCATCCAGTTGGACTATACATTACCAAGCTTTTTTCCATGCAGCCTCGTTAGCTCAACACCCTTTCAGCAACAAAAAAGGTGAACTCGCTGCTCAGATTTACGAGAGAAGTTATCGTCCTCATTGATGCTTGCACTGCAAATATTGCCACTATTCCTCGCCAAGAAATTTGCTGCACATTAATTGGGTGCAACTCTCCAGATACTGCTTTAATGCCTATGCATGAAGGATACAAAGAGAAATTACTTGTAATGCCTTATAAATCTCCTGGCACATCAGTCACCAGTGGGTTCCTCGGAGTCTTTATTTGACACTGGATTGCTCGACTTTGTACGCTTCGACAACGACTTTCTGCAAAGGAAGTGCAATGGACAGTTTCAAACAATTGCATGCTACCTGTTATTCTATATGGTCTTTGACTTGATAAAAAGAGGAGTTTTGGTAAAACGTTTACCTCTTTGTTGACTTCTTGGCAGCAGCTACACCCATCTTTGTTTTAGATTTGTTAAAATCAGTTAATCTCTCATGCATGACATCATAATCATGCATGTCGGTTTAGTTTCTGTCGCTCCTGCCTCCACCCTTTCAGATGCTTGGAAGTCAAGTTTTAACTCTTCCTTCCTCGTCGTACGGACAATGAACCTACTTGGCTGAGATTCACTAAAAATATCCTTCATAGAAACATAGGAACGTCAGGATTCAGGAACAAACAAGTGATACTGGTATTATGTATGTTCTGAAAATATACTGGAACTAGTTGATAACAGTTCTACAAAGTAAAAAATACAAGAATAACTGCTCTGTCATTTTAAAGCCATTGATCAATGCCAGACTTACAGGGTCGGGGACATTCGATCCACTCATGGCAAGCTGCAAGCATAATGCAGGTAAATGTGAACCAGTGATTTGCAGTCTGGGGAAGCATACACACCACCATGTAATCGGGAAGGATGCCATGCTTGCATATTCAACACAAATTTAAGCGGTCAGAGACTGCAAAAGCCGATCTGAACCTCTAGCCAAACCATTAAAATGTATAGATGAGTGAATATGCAGCTTACAAAGTTCGTGGACCTAAGTGATTACGTTCAAGGACGATGAGTCCATTTTACTCAATGAAGGACCAGCTCAGGATTAGGTCATGATTTACTTTAAATTATTACCTATGCAAACCAGTGATTTACAGTCTGGTAAAAAACTAGGCTGTTCCAGAATGGTCACTGGAAGCCATTAAATCCTGTGTTGCATACAGAATCACTTGTTCCTCGCAGTATTTAGTTAAGTTATTGCAAAGATTCCTCACACGTAATACATAGTTCACAATTATGTGGTGAAAATTCGACAGCTTTCTACTTACAATATTTTTTGCCATTCTCCCTTCATTATTTTACACCTGATGCCTACCTTTTTTCAATATTTCTACACTACTGCTGTTATCTGGTCCTTGTTAGAAAGAGGACCTTATGAAGAGTTCCCCGACTGCCGAACAATACTAAAGAGTACCCATATTAAAATCGTCTTATAGAAACATTTAAGTAGCCGCCCTACAAAAGGATATTGCACGTCAATAGTTTCTTCCTCATACCTTTGAAGATAGTGTTCCAGCAGATGAACCTGCCTCATCAAGAGGCTTCATGTTTTCAGCTTTTGGTGCATCATCAGGTAAACTTGGCACGAGAGATCTTTCTGGAATTTCTTCTTTTGTTTGAGATCCTTGGGTGTGAAACGCATTTTTCTGATTTTTTCTTCTCCTTTTAACATTCTGGCTACTTTTTTCCTGATCAACCATGCTGCCATTCTGAACAATATCTTGTTCTGCGACTTTTTCTTCAACCCCCTGATTACGTTGCACTTTCTTCAGCCATTTGTTTGTCACTCTTTTACTTTTCTGTACACCATTTGATGGACCAACTACAACGCTAGTTCCAGGTACACCTTCTGCTGACAGCTTTATTTCAAGTACCTTATCAGTCAACATTTCTTTCTGTAGTTTGCCTTCATCTTTTTTGAGATATGCTCTAGCTTCTTTGTTGGAGCAAGGGATTTTCTCTTGTTTCTCTGGTATTGAAACTTTCACACCTTTGTATTGAACTGTTTCTTCTTGTTGGGCATATAATGAAGATGTACTACCTTCATTGAGTGTCCGTGGTGAATATGTTTCAGAACTAGTCTTTGTTTCATTGTGTACTATGTCTATCTTCTGTTCCTTCGCATTTGCATAAATCATCTGTTCGTCACCATGGTAGGATGGTTCTGTCTCTCGCATCGATTGCATGTTATCTGTCATCAAATCCTCAGGGTCTTCCCTGATTCTCTGAGGTGATTCCATAGTCGATATATCAGACATTACTAGATTCTTACATGCTTCCTCACTTATTATGCTTACACGATGAGCAAAGTTTTCGCAGATAGCAGCCTGAGCATCATTTGCAAAGGTCGTGGGTGCTTCGTTTTCTTGCATGCAATTGATACCATTTCACTATTGGTCTGGTATGCTCCATTACATTTCAGCCCAGACGATGAGACATTCAAGCAATTAGGTGAAAATTCATCAGCTGTTTCTGGAACGCCATTATTGCTGATCTGGTGAGCAATATCATTTTTACAAATCATCTGTTTGTCACAACTGAACGGCGCAGATGGTTTTAATCCTTGAATACTCACGGCTATCTCTGTAAACTGTTCTGTTCTTTCAAACTCGGCTGATAGGGTATTGATGCTATCGGGACCTGCACAATGATCATCTCCAGAACATATATGTGCTTCTTTTTCTTCTGCATGTGCCGCAGAAGTTCTACCCTCTGTATCAGTTGTGCTCTTATCATTATACCTGGGCTCACGCTGTTCTATTTCTCCAACATTATACTGATTTTTTACGGTAATGTCTGTAATTGGTGCTACAGCTTCTAAATCCATAGACTGCTCCACACTTCCTTCAATAATATCATTGGACAAATTGATATCATGTAATTCACTACTGTCTAACTCTGACACATCATCAAGATATACAGATTGACTTGCTGAAATTTTTTCCTCAATGGCAACTACTGGGTGTGGAAAGACAACGGAACTATTCTTTCCCGCAGTTCTTTGGCCAAGGCTTATTTCTTCTAGTGTGAGAACATCAGTTACCATTCTTCTGATGTCGGTTATAGTTGCAAATGGATTGCAACTAAATACATTTCTGAAGGAAAACCGTTCTCTTGACTCTTTGGCCTTTCTGAGGTTATTCATCAATTCACTCCTCTCTAACTGTGGTCTTCCCAATAAATCTCCAGGAAACATATGTACATTACTGATTCTCTTGATGTTTCCCTTGTCGAATTGACCAGGTTTCATCCCAGGTAAAGGTATACCAAACACCTGCAAAGACAAATGTACCTTCATGTTCCTCCAAATCAACTTCGACGCAACGAACACAATGCATATACCACAAACTGTTGCAAAACCACTACATGTAACAGCTCCCAAGGAAGCCCCATTTGTCTGCATGACCGAAACCTCAGCATCGACAACATATGGTTCCTTCTTCTCAATGCCTACAATCCGAACCAATGAGCTATTCCTTGGAACATCCCGCTCGCCACTTTCAAACTCCTTAGCCATTACTCTTGCACGAGACAACATGGACTGCAAATCGGCACTGCCTTCTCCATCTGCAGAAATCGGGCACCTGCTAACGATTTCATCCTCATTCACCTCAACACGCACTGGACTGCCATCTGGGTCTTCGTATACATTGAACACGGGACCAGTCCTGGTACCACCGCAGGAATGGCCCTCCTCTGCATCCCAATCCAAATCCTTCTCATCATCCAAGTTGGACTCAGGCACTGCACTCCCACTTCCACCAGCATCTAGACAATCGAAATCCTCCAATTTATCATCGAGGTCCAGTGATGGATGATCATCCAAAGACGCAGACTGTGGTTCCCCGGCAGCACCAACTAAGGGACGGTCCTTGTTCAGCTGGTAATGGGGATCGAGGTCCTCGTGGTTCGGAGGACGAACCTGGTGGTCCACCAACGGCGGGGAAGCCTTGTCGCGCAGCACGTTCCGGCGACGGGGCGGCGCGCGGAGCTGCCAGGCCGGGACGAGGGAGACCTCGCAGCGGGCGGCCGCGAAGCGCCTCCGGGGACGGATTCTGAGGGCGGGGACGGGTAGGCGGCCGGGGAGATTCGTGGGGGTGGGGCGGGCGGCGATCTGGCAGGGAAAGCGGGGTGGCGCGAGGAAGAGGGGGGCGGTGGAGGCGCCCGCCATTCGGGGTATAGACGCGAGGGAGGCTAGAGGAGGAGGAGGAAGAGGGGTGGGGTGATGGCCATGGCGGCGGTGGCTGTGGAGTGGAGCTAAAACCCAGGGTGGGCTAAAATCCTTCTTTGGAAGTGACGGAGAGGACTAGAGGAGCCTACTCAAACGGTGGTGAATCTCAATATGGCAACGGGGCCACTAACCACTGGTTATTGCTCAACCAAAACCATCCCCACGTAACAAAGTTGTTCCCATCCCCATCCCCATTAACTATCACGGGGACTGTTTTACTACCATCCCCATCCCCACCGGGTAGCAAATAACCAACGGTTTCCCCATCCCCATGGAAAACGAGGGTGTCGGCATGCGGTGGAGAAGAAATGTGAAGCTCTGTATTGGGATTTCGACATAGGCGTGCGTATGTGCGCTGTGCGGGCTATGGCGGCTAGGGTCGAGAGGGGAAAACGAGCATAGGGTATGGCTACACGGGTGGGAATTAGGGTTTTCGTCACATACACACCTCTCTATAACCTTAAGACCACATGTCATGTGTCCTAGCGGGGAATTCATGGGTACCAGATATGGATAATGGTGTCCCACAACCATCCCCGTATACCCAACGGGGAGGGTTTCGTCTTTGTTAAGAGCCCCACGGGGATTAAACTCCAACCAAAACTGTCCCCTAATAGGTGAATTAACCACCGGGGATCGGGGAACGGGGCCCCATTGCCACATTTAGTGAATCTGGTCAAAAAAATCTTAACCAAACATATCCTTAGCAAAGGATAATATCAAGCCGAGAGATCCTACTTTCAGTACTGAGCATGTAAAGGTTAAAGATAGTCGCTTCTAGCCTCATTTTAAAGGTGTTATTGGTGCTATAGGTGGTTTACATATTTCAGTTTCGGTTCCCGAAGAGGAGGTGGTTAACCACACATGTAGGCACATATACACTTCTCAAAATGTGCTTGTTATATGTAACTTTGACATGAGGTTTACCTTTGTGGTTGCTGGTTGGCCAGGCTCTACACATGACACCCGTATCCTCAATCACGCATTAGCGAAATTTGGAGATTAGTTTCCAGTACCTCCAACAGGTAGAAAAATGTCCTATGTCATTCAAAAGCTTCCATATATGTGGCCTCTTTTATTATTTTCTTGGTGCTACCATGTATTTTTTTTCCAGGCAAATACTATCTTGTGGATTCCGGTTATCCAAATCGAACTAGATACCTTGCTCCTTTCAAGGGGAGTACATATTATCTACCGGAATTTCGTATTCACCGGCAGCGTGCGCCTCAAGGGAAGTTTTAGATATTCAATCTTCTGCACTCGTCCCTTCGCAATGTCATTGAGCGTGCATTCGGGGTGCTCAAACAAAAGTGGCGCATATTGAAGGCTATGCCAAGTTTCCGACCTCGTACACAGAAGCATATCATTATTGCTTGCATGGTGTTGCACAATTTTATACGTGATAGCAAATTGCAGGATGAGGAGTTTGATAAATGTGATGAGGATGAGGACTATATGCCTGAAGCGGCACAAGCAACAACACAAGCACAAGGAGATGATGTTCCAGAAGAGGAGAACGAGGTGACCATGAACACCATTCGTGATATGATAGCGAATGCCTTGAGAGTGACCTAGGATAGTTATAAGGATGGCGAACATGAAGTGTTGAACCACGTCTTTTGTAGTTATTTCGGTGGCGAACAAGTGTTGAACCATGTCTTTCGTAGTTATGTCGACAGCGAACAAGTGTTGAACCATGTCTTTTGTACTTATGACAATGGCTATATGTATAAAAAAAATCAGTGTATGCAAAATTTCTTGCCAAAATGATCATTCGAACCCCAAACAATGTATAAATCGTTGTTTTGCGATTAATTAGCATATCTATTTGCTCTCAGGCCCTCAGGGGTATTACAGACATTTCCTATCAAATGCACAGTTCACAGTTGTTCCAACCAAATAAATTTCCCATAGTTGTCAGCTCACAGCAGGTTTTTGACAGCAGATTCTCGACAGCTGATTTTCAGGAATCTACAGCTCAACCAAACACACCCTTACTCCTCAAAACTTTGCTTTTCTTGCAGCTTTGGTCACCCGCGCTCAGAAGTAAAGACCAAGATGGCGCCCGGTGGCTCATTGGCGAACTAAAGAAGCATGCCGCCCGCCCCCGTCTAGCTAGCTGGTCATCTGGGAGGCTCTGTGTTAGCCGTCGTAGTTGTCGCTTTTTATGCTTTTGGATAAGCTGTATGCCGCAGTGTTTGTTGTTTTTTCTTTGGCTAAGCTGTATGCCGCAGCATTTGTATGACGTTGGTGGTGAACTTTTTGGCTTTGTTAACTCAAAGCCGGGCAATAAAATACCTTTTATCTAAAGAAAAACGGAGAGGAGCATGTCGTTTGCGCCGATTCGGCCAAACCTCACGTTCTCGGCGTTTGAAGGCCTTTCTCGGGCATGGGAAGTAAACAAAAGTTGTTAGAGAAATGTAAAACAAACAAATTTATGTTTCTTACAAATCACAAAACCTCACTGACATGTGTTAATGATATTCTCTTAAACATATAAATTATTCGCATCATCTATTATTTTAGCCACCAATTGTCCATACCATTTCATTAACGTTAATTAACGATATCCATCTCCACAAACAAGCTATCCTCCTAACTATTTCAAGGAACTGCCATCGTACATTTCAGAGATGTATGGAAGGCCAAGATACCACTCAAAATCAAGATCATTCTCTGGCACATGATTAGAGGCCGTCTCCCTTCAAGCGACAACATAACCAAGAGGCAAGGGTCGTTGAATGGGCTGTGTTATCTATGTGGCGACCCCCAAGGACGCAAACCACATTTTATTTCATTGTGGCTTAGCCAAATTTATGTGGGCTTGTGTCGGATAGCTACTCGGACGTGCTTGGAACCCAGCTGGGGATGGGGAGTTCATAGCGATAGTGCAAAGGCTTTGGGCAAAAAACCGTAGAATGGTGTGGTTATGATTTACAACATTGTGTTGGGTGCTCTATAATGATAGAAATAAAATGACTTTGGAGCACTCCTTCATTAGGCCAGCCTGCTGACTGCATCTTCAAATTTATTGCTACATTGCAGAACTGGAGGATCCTCTGCAAGCCGGGAGACAGAAGCGCGCTGGATTGGGTCATCTCCAAACTTAGAAGACTAGAGGCGAGCTTGAGGGTCCACGCCTAGGACGCGACTGATCTTTGGTCTTTGTTTATCTGTATCCCCCAAGTGGCCTGGTTTGTAATAGCTAAGTACTAAGCTCGTTTAGACGTGGGTGTTGACATGTTTGTTTGTGAACTCTGATGGTTGCTTTATATATAAAGTTGGGCTTTTACCTTCGATTTAAAAACAAACAAGCTATCCGTATTATTCATTCTTTTAACGATTCAAATGTTCATTTCATCCTTTTTAGCCTTATGATTGATGAGGTCACACCATTGCCTCATGCAATTACCCAATTAAATCATGTGCAACCAAAACACCACAATCTTTTTCGTCTAAACCCTTTTACCTAGCCGAATGAATTCTCTACCAATTGTGTTTAATGATGAAAATAATGTACTATTCAAGATTGCAGCTCTTCTATATGTAACCGCTCAAAATATTTTCAAAACTTTTACGCTTCTTCATTTAAGCTATCCATGCCATCATTCTTTTGTATGTTGATTCATCTTATCTATGGCTTTGAATTAGGTACATTCCCTTAACAAATTTTAATTGGTCAAATACACAACCACTTCACGTCAATTAAATTTATCATCTCAACTACTGTAGCCCAATTGAGGCTTGCATATTCATGTAGGCAACTTCATGTTTGATGCGTGTTATACCCTTGCATTCATACAATAGATTTATTAAAGAGATTACCACTGCAATGTGTAGGGTATATTTCTCATTTGAAATAATAAAACATGCAAAACTAAATACACATGATCATAAGGGATATAATATTCCCAAACATAGCCTCTATGGAGCAACAGTTTTTGCCGGCGACATACTGAGGGCCTACTTGATTTAAATGATTTTAAAAACATCTTTGGATGGCTTTAAGCTCTAGAAACAAATCATACGCGACTTCTTTGACTCATAGGATTGTAGTAAACTACATGATCAAAATTCATTTGCAGTAGATTTTGTAGGAAAATTTCCATTCAATGCAACCTAATTTGCGTTTTCTTGTGTGCAATCAAGCATCCTTCAATTATGTAGTGTTCAAGATGGCATCCCACTCTAATCCCACGATGTAGAAATCATGTGAATAAAGAGGCCTGAATATAGGTCGAGATCTAAGGAAACAAGGGGATTTCCATTAACTAAATAAAGCACAAAACAAGACCAAAGTGGATAGAAGACAGACTCTTACTTTCAAAGTTGAGACGCATCACGGACCAGAGTGACACATAGACATACACATGCTAATGATGTTTTTATCAGCGAACTCATGGTCGCACAATGCCGTTGCCCATGCTACATGAACGGAACAACGGACAACAAAACACGAAAAAACAAACCTCAAGCATGACCTAAACTACGGAGACAAATTGAGAGCTTGACCTCCCCTAACTTGTGACTTTGGGAGAGGTACAAGAGATGGTAGAGTCTAGAGGTTGGGTTTCATGGAAGGAGAAGAGAACTTGGCCCACCCTGTAATTATGATGTGAATCGATCAAATCGAATATAGGTCATTTATGATACAAACACACTCCAAAGTGAAAAAAATCAAGCAACAGATCGAAGCGCCTTTTTTTTTAAGAATTATGATATTTACAGATGTGGTCATGTTTTGAGAGTGGACATGCCGAAAACCCTGATACGTTCCAGACGTATCTATAATTTTTTATGTTCCATGCTTGATTATATATCAGTGCCACATGTTTTTATAATATTTTTATATCATTTTGGTATGATTTATGGAACTAACCTATTAACAAGATTGAAAGTGCATGGTTGATCCCATGCATGGTTTTGGTAATTAATGACAATCTCTATGGACTAATATTTGCATTGAGCTCTATGTGTAGGTTGTCCTTTAGCTTGTGTCAAGATCATTTGTTGATCAAGGCCAAGCTTGCTTGTCTCCATTGGTTGGAGTCAAGGTCAAGGTTAGAAGATCATTTGTTGATCAAGGCCAAGCTTGTCTCCATGTGTTGGAGTCAAGGTGCTTTGCTTGATCTCCATTTGTTGGAGTCAAGCTCAAGGGAAGAAAAGATTTGTGTTGATCAAGGCTAAGTGTGGGTTGATCGACACTCAAGTCCAAGTGAAGATATGCCGAAGAGTGCTTTCCCCATCTTGGTGTATGGGGGAGCGTCATGTGAATCTTCACCAAGTGAAGCGCAATGAAGAAAGGTGGTGCGTCTTGAGGAGTTGAAGATCGTCTTCATCGACCTCAAGTGGTTTAAGCGCAAGGCAAACGTATGATCTTGCTAGGGTTTCTATTTTACCGTTTCATTATGTTTAGTGAGAGACCGGGTTATAGGATAGATAGCCGTACTATCAAGAGGGGCTCTCGACCGAGTATCATGATCGTATCGTTCGTGGAGAGCTCAATCCTTTGCATCCATGCAATCATCTTTATTGGTTCTTATTTGGCTTTTATCCATGTGAGAATTTAGAGCTTGTGTTCATCTCCATACCAAGCTCTAGTTCATCAAAAACGGATCTCATGAATATCTTCTTGCGTTTTTGTTATCAGAGGTTTTACCGGTTTGTCTCTTCTACGAGAGGTCAAACTCTCTCCTTATGATTTCCTCCTCACATGATAGACTATGATGTGTATATGCATGATATTGTAGGGCTTGTGATTATCTTCGAAACAAGCCCAAGATCATAGAAAACGGAGTCTTGATGAAAAACTTGTGCGTTTTCGGTGTTGGAGATTTTGCCGGTTCATCCGCTTGGAAAGGTCTCACCATTCCATCCCTTTGCACAATCTCCCTGGCTTGTTTCAATATTTTGACTTTTTGTAGTGTAAGCTCTTGTCGTCCTCTTTCCAACAAAATTGGATTCACTCGATTCGGAGTTTCCACGCAAAAGTTATTCAGTTTCAGGGTTCTGCTGTTTTTCAGTTACCGGAAGTACCGGCCAATCGGACGGTACTACCGCTCGGAACTTCCGGAGGTACTTCCGGAGCCCAGTACCGCTTACGAAAGTTGGGTACTGGACTCAAACGGAAGTACCACCGGAAGTGGCACCGGAACTACCGCTAAACCGGAAGTACCGGTGCTCCCAGCGGTACTACCGCCCGGAACTTCCGGGGTTACTTCCGGAGCCCAGTGCCGCTTACGAAAGTTTGGTACCGGACTCTTAACGGAAGTAGCACCGGAAGTAGTACCGGTACTACCGCTAAACCGGAACTACCGGTCCGTTTCCCGGTACTACCGACCTCGCGGGCTTTCTCTTCTAGCCGTTGGCAGGCTGTTTTTGGGTGGGCCGAAAGTACCGCCCTTTGGGCCGGTACTACCGGTCCTGTGGGTTTTCGCTTCCAAAGAGAGTCATTGGGGCTGTTTTCACGTGGGGCAGCAGTACCGCCCCTTGGGCCGGTACTTCCGCTCCTGCGGGATTCTGTGCCCAACGGCCAGATTTCCCAAGGCACCTATTTAAGTGCCCCTTCTTTCCCAACGGTTCTAAGCTTCTAGGTGAACCTTTTGCTCTCTCTCTCCTCCATTGTTGCACATCTTTGAGAGCTTGATTCCTCCACTTCCCTCCAATGATTCTTGCCCATCTTTAGGGAAACAAGAGAGGAGATCTAGATCTACCATTCCACCAATCAAATTCTCCTCTAAGTGAGGGGAACCTAGTGGATCTAGATTTGGGGTTGCTTTGTGTTCATCCCCTTTGTTCTTCCTCTCTCATTCCCCCCAAAGCATTTGTTGCTTGGTTGGAATTTGGGAGTGAAGGACTTGACCACTTTGTGTGCTCTTGCCTTTTGCATTTGTTGCATTGGGTTGCTCTCCCTACGGTGATACGTGAAGATCGACGTTGAGAAGCTTGTTACTCTTGGGTGCATTGTGTTCCCAAGAGCTTTGTGCCTCTTGGGTGCATTGTGTACCCTAGACGGTTGGAGGTGCCGCGAAGACTTCGAGTTGTGAAGCTTCGGCACAAGTTTGGGAGCCCCCAATTGAGTTGTGGGTGTGTGCCCCAAGAGAAGTTGTAAGGGCTCCGGAATCCTCCCCGAAGGATTCCGATAGTGGAAGGTGAACCAATCCCTTGGGTGAGGTTCATCGGAGAAGAGGGTGAGGCCTTTGTGGCATCTTGAGTAGGGCTCTTGTGGCGAGCTCACACCCCTCCAACGAGACGTACTCCCTTAACAAGGAGGAACTCGGGAATACATCCTCGTCTCCGCGTGCCTCGGTTATCTCTATACCCGAGCTTTTACTTATGCAAATTTACATTGTGATAGCCATCGTGCTTGAAGTCTATATCTAGCTATCTCCTTGTTGCTTGCCTTGTTTAGCATAGGTTTTTGGTGCACATAGGTGAGCCTAGTAATTAGGTTGATGGCTTGTTAATTTAAACACCTAGTTTTATTCCGCAATTATCAAGCCCCTAAATAGAAAAAGTTTTAATCGCCTATTCACCCCCCCTCTAGGCGACATCTCGGGCATAATTTGTTCTTTCAAAGATGCCCAGTGCCAGTTCCTGTTTTCTGCTGTCTTTTTGTTCCAGAAATGTTGTTTGGGGAAGTTTCTCGGAATCATCTGAAAATTATTTTCACGAAGTAACAAAGACGGAGCCAGGAGGGGAGCTGCAGGGGGCCCCACAGCCCCCAGACGCCACCCAGGTGCGGCACAGCGCTTGGCCGCGCGTGGGTCCCACCTAGGCGACTCCGTCGCCTCCTCGAGTCGCCATTTCGCCTATAAATTGTCTTGGACGCGGAAACCCTCGATACCCAATCATATTTTCTAGAAAACATCCGAGGCCGCCGCCGTCGCCAAACCTAGATCGGGAGGGTTCTGAAGCTCTTCCCGGCACCCTGCCGGAGGGGGGAATCATCACCGGAGGCATCTACACCACCATGCCTGCCTCCGGAGTGATGCGTGAGTAGTCCACCACGGGACTACGGGTCCATAGTAGTAGCTAGATTGCTGTCTCTCCTCCTTGTACTCCATTGCTTAGATCTTGTGAGCTGCCTATCATGATCAAGATCATATTATCTGTAACTGCTACATGATGTGTTGGCATGGATCCGATAAATTGTGGAAATCATTACTGTTGTTCATCTATAATCTTGCATGCTATTCGATACTAGTGGATGCTTTGGCCAAGTAATTGTTACTGTCTTTAGAGAGGGTATTTATGCTAGATAGTGGGATCATGTCTTTATGTGCTGAGTGCGATTGACAGAAACGCTTATGCTCATGAATGTGCTGTTGGCACTAGGGAGAAAATAGCGATGTTATTTCTTTATGTTATTTACATTGCTTACATTATGCACTTTGCTTATTGCAATGATCTGTTGCTTGCAACTTAATACTTCTGGATGACATGCTGGATAGCGATTCCGGAGTGGATTATTAGTCATATATGCAGTTGGATAACGGTCTATGTATTTTGACGTAATGCCCATATTAGATGAAACGGTGAACTATATTATTTTATGATAGCGTTATGCGCCCACAATCCTATCAATTGCTATGCTGTAATTTGTTTAACCATCATATATATCTTTTGGAGAGACACCACTAGTGATCTGTGGACCTCGGTTCTATTTTTATACATTGTTTACAACCGTTTTAATAGTTTTTCATCATCATTTGCTCGCTGGTCATATTTCATTTTAATCATATTTTACATCTGCACATTTAATTTTTTGTGTTCAGCAAGCCGGAGAGATTGACAAACTTTCTGTTTCGTTGGAGCAAAGTAGTTTGTTTGTGATTATGTGCAGGTCCACGTCAATTGTCGTAACGGCACCATTGACACTTTGCTAAGCTTTCTCCAAGTCCTACGGATTCGGTAACCTTGGTTTTGTAATCAATGGAAACTGCTGCTTTGCTGCATCATACCTTCCTCTTGGAGTTCCCCAGTGAACATGTGATCCAGATCATCAAACCACAGGGAATAAAAACACACGCGGAATATGAAAGAAAACAAACCAAATTAAATATCTCCGAAGCAAACTATAAATATGTGCAAGTGTTTGGCTGAATTTTACCCTAAATTTTTTAACTGGGGAATTATTTCGACCGCATTTACTGTCAAATAAATAGTTAATAAACTCAACTACACGCGCGTAGGAGAAGCCGAGTGGGAGGCAGGGCTGCCGCTGAATGTTGCCACTGTCAGATGCCCTTGTCCTTTCTTAAGGCAATGGGCCACAACTTTAACATGTTTTCTTTTTTCAAGTTAGGGCCTCTTTGCATTGTCCCTAGGATTTTTTCCTACGGATTTGTCTTTCGATCAAAAGAATGGTGCTACCGGTTCCTATGTCTCAATTTCGTATGCATTTGGATCCAACCTCTTTGTTACACTCAAGTGCGTAGGACCAAGCCACTTTTTCCGTGTTTCATCCAAACGACTATTCTTACAGTTTTCCCTGTATTTTAAAATCCTCAATTTTGCAGTGGAATTCCTATGATTTTCTTATTCCTGAGTTTTTCAAAACTAATAGTTTGAAACTATTATCCAAAGAGGCACTTAGGTGTACATAGCAAATGTTTCGAGCAGTTGCCCGGAGGATGCATACTTCAAGCAAGTAAGAATACAGTCATACTCACTGGATCATTAAAGTAGGCTCACATGGCAGACATTTATCTTTATCAGAATCACAGAACATAGAACAGGCAGAAGAGAATGATCATCATGTGATTTCAATAGAGCTCCACGTGTTTTCCTGATGCCAACCACCCCAAAGAATATTGAGCATGTTACAACAAAGTGGCTGAAAAGCGAAAAAAGGCAAACGCAAACTGTAAAGAGGTGGAGAGAGAAATAAACTGGCAATCACATTTCAATATACACCTGCATCACATGATCCTGTCTGTAGGGAACTGTTTCGCTTCAGCTGAAGAGATTGGGGATGCAGGCTCCCGAGTCGGGGTTCTGCTGCTCCTTCCAGATGCGGCCCGTCACCCGCAGCTTCAGCTCCTTCCGCTCCCCGCCGGAGAAGAAGAGCGCCATATTGCGCTGGATTATGAGGCCGTCATGGCTGTCGCGCACTTTGCGGTGGCTGTCCCGGATGCTCCGGGGCGTGCCCTCCCATATCATCTTCCTGCCATTGGCACCCACCTCAAGGCTATAGCTGTAGTTCCTCGCGTCGTTCTCGTCGCCCATGAAGCGGAGGAATGCCATGTAGACCGGTGCCATTCCGAGCTGGAAGGCCTCAAAATGGAGGCAGAAATACTGCCCGAAACAATGGAAAACCTGAAGATGAAGACAGTTGTGTCAAATAGGTGTTACTTTTTTTGAGGGACAGATAGGTGCTGCTTGATTCACATGTTAAAGGGAAATGAACAGAAAAAGAAACATGCATAGACATTAGACAGATGTATAAATCAGCACAAGGGGAAGGACATGGTCTTTCTTTTGGGTAGTTGGAAACACATCCCGAAAGACCATCGAGTATTCCAGGACCAACTAGAATTTCTTTATGCTATTAAATGAAGGATGACGGAAGCATGATCAAGGTACAGAAAAATAGCAATCTACTGGTATTGTACATCTTTTTGCCAAAAATATAGGTGGACATACGATTATCAAGTAAATGCAACATGTAAGCATAGAAGCCTAGGAATGAAAAAGGTTAACAATACTTACAGTTAACATCCACGTTGCATTTTCAACTTCTCTGGGATTTGACTTGACATAGCGATGGTTGAATGTGCACCCAGAATGCATGTCAACCTTATGGTCATCTCTCAGATGTGAAACAAGGAAAGGAATGTCCCCAACATGGTTGCATTCAGATCCCGCATAAGGGCAGCTGTATGGCCTAAAATTGCACTGCGACTCATGCTTGAGCTTGCTATAGTATGGGAAGATCTCTGGACAGCCTAGTGAGTAGAATTTGCAGGGTAGCTCAAGAGATTCAGCGACCTTTTCCAGTGCCAAACACCTGATGTCACCCAGCTCTTGTCGACAGGTAGGGCAGCGGTTGTGCACCCGAGCTTTGCAGGTGGAACAAAGGGTATGACCATTTTGGCACTGTAAAATCAGGAGAATATTATTCTGCTGTCACAGTCAACTTAAACTGTAAAAATTCTGAATATATACAATGCTAGATGACTGTAGAAGGCATTAACATAGAGGAAGACTAGATAACAATACAGTATATAAGATTCACAAAAATGTTCAAATTAACGAATTTCAATCATATATGAGCATATTGGCTCTGCTGTATTTATGTTACTTATCAGTTAATTTTATATAGAAATTGAATTCCTACCAGCCACAATGATACTTTACTTAAAAGGGCTGAGTTTACTCAAGTCAACCATAAAATAAATGTTAACTCCAAACTGGAAATCCCTTCTAAAGAAGGCTATTAAAAGAATATGCAGCCTATATGGAAGACATGTCCTATTGAATTGTGCTTCTTGTCCTATAGCATACAAAAGGAAGTACGCTACCTACACAGTCAGTAACTCAATATGATAGATTGATCTAAAAATGCTATGAAAGGCGCAACGCAAGAAATTTTTGTCTTGTGATATTTATACTGAAACAGTTCACACATTCAAGACACATGCAAAAATATATCAGACACTCTAGATGTTTTCACTGCCTGGGAAAAACAGATAAGCAGACACATAAAAAAGAAGCATGAAAGGACCCGATAAATTTTAAACTTTTAGCACTGGAAAAAACAGATGCACAGGTACAACAATATTAATATACCATTCACACAGAAAATAAGGTAAACCTGGCAGTAGGCTGTCAAATATATAAAAATAACTGTTTACCAAGCATAAAAGACGTTGAGTGCCTAGTCTGGTCATCTGGCTTAATCCAAATACAAAGGGCATATGCAGCTAATAATCAGTCAAAAAAGCCCATGCTAATATCTCATTATGTGTCTATCATGGTATTTTGGTAAGCCGGTCATGTATTGCATGAAGACATGAGTGTGACTCAGGCTAGTCCTGATGAAAGAATTGGTTTTCATACTTGAATCATATTTCAGAGAACAGGTATCATGGTTCAGTAGTTGAGCAACTCCTGTGATACTTGACCAGCATGTGTGGGCAAGGTATAGGATAATAAAATTAAGTACTGAAACATCCTAGGCTCCAACACATAAGTTGTTTAGGTATACTTAAAGTATTATTGAATATGTGTTTACTCATTCACCAAAACCATATATAACTGATCAACACCTAACATGTTATTCCAATTTATTTGAGTATTAATTTATTATGCACCATGACAAGTCTGAAGTGATTATGGAGTGACGATTAAAAAGTGAAAGCATGAGGGCCTTGTTAAAAATGAATACTACCAATTTGATACTTTAGACATGTTACTATGTAACTAACAAACTGAGTCATGGCCAACAGAATTTCAACTCATATGATTGATATCTGCTCAAATCAAGTAGTGTAATATAGTCCAAACAAGCCCCACTATCGAACAAACAAGGATAAAAAGGAAATGGAAAACCATGAGCTTGTGTGTATAGTGTATACAATTTTCTTGAGCCTCCAAGTTGTATACAACTATACAAAAGTATAATGGCAGGATACATACTTTCAGCCATAATCAGAATTTTCCTATATGCTCATCGGTCACACCTTTAACTTACTTGAATATTGTGGTTAGCAAGAACACCGATAAAGCTATAGTTGACTCTCTACTGTGTTCACGTTTGTATTATGTTCTGCGGTTGAAGAGGTGGGTGGAATTTAACAAACACTCAGCTAACCAAACATGAGAAAAACTAAAGAATACTGCCTCCTAATTTTCAGGAAAAAACATGAATATTACGATTTAATGAGGATGAATGTTCCTCTCTCAAACAAAATAAGCATTATTTTCTCTGTTAACTAGTGATAAAGTATGGTACAGTTCAAACATCCTAAGAACCTAAGTAAGCATTCTAATCTCCTTTTCCAGCACTGCAGCACTATCAATTAATGAAGAATCTACAATTGTCTGGAACCAAAACCACTTCAGAAATTATTGAAGAATCTAAACTACACCCTGATTCTAACACTCTGCTTATCACCCTGATAGCTCGTCCAAGAATGATTGCACATGCATTATTTTATTATTTATAATTTAAAATCCTACCTGCAGTTGGTATGTTAAGTCCAACATCCAAAGTATACCGTTTCTATCATAGCGTCAATTTCCCACTTACGGTCGCAAAACTCGAGTGCCAATTCTTCTTATCAAGATTGATCATGAAATAGTGTCGCGGTCATGCAAGAACTAGAATTTCATGACTTGAATGTGAAAATAATATGAAATCCACAAATATTACTGGGGTTACAGCCCAAGAACCCAAAAAAGTAACCAAGATCCCGCCTTCCCTACCCCGGATATCAACCAAACCGCGAAAATTGCCAAGACCAGCCCAAGATCCTGGAGGGAATCAAGAAACAGAAAGGGGCGCTGACCTGGTGGATCGGGGGGTACATGGAGTTGGTGCAGACGGGGCACTCGAGGAGCTCGTGGACGCTGGTGGCCGGCGGGATCAGCGTCCCGGGGATCCCCCCGCCCGCACCGGCGCCGGACGCGCCCCCGCCGCCGGGGACCACCCCGATGCTCGCGGCCGCAATAGCCGCCGCCGAGGCCTTGAGGAAGGGGCGGGGCAGGTTGGAGGACATGGCGTCGTCGTCCTCCATGCCGTCGGACGACGACACGCACTCGATGCTCTCGATCACGTCCATGGCCGCGGCGGCCCGAATCGGGCCGGATCGCGGCCGAATCGCGGGGGCTGGGGATCGCGGGCCGGCGGCTGGCCTCGGCTCCACGGCTCCTCGCTGTCCCTCTGCCTACTGCATTCGAGTTCGCGAAGAAATGGATTCTTCTCGGAGAACTCTGAACTCGAGGGGACGGAGGGAGGGGGCAAAGCGCGGAGACTCGATGGATTTGTTTCCTCCTCTGGCTTGGTCGTTTCTTGGTCCCCTTTCTTCTTTTTCCGCGTGCCTTTTTCCCTTTCTTGGTAACGTCTAGGGCAGGTCAGGTCAGGCTCTGAAGCAGCATGATGCAGAGAGTGCGTCGCGTCGCGTGTTCAGCAGTTTTAATTTGAAATCAGAAGGGGCACGGTGAGTCGCAGTGGTGCAAGATGTATGGGTAAAAATCGCATTTAGAAATTTGAAATTCTTTACAACGTGCCTATAGGCTATATTTGCAACCCATAAACAATTTCAACTCAAAATCTATCTACAGTTCAAAGACGTAAATTTGACTGAATACCGTCCTATTTTTACATTATTTACAGCCAATTTTGTCTTTTTTTTGATTGTTCTCGAAGTGTACTTCGAATTTGGAGCTTCATTTTTTTTGGAATTGTATATGACATGGACATGGGTTGTCAATTCTTTTAAGATTTTTCCAGCATTATGCGTATTCTAAAAAAATGATCTCACATATCCTAAGTAAGTAGAGATCATGCTCACTTGGCCTCCTCTTATTACCTCTCTCAACTAATAATGACATACTAAGGGCATCTTAAAAAGTAGAGTCAATTGTTAACTCTTCGTTCCCTCGGCATCACTTAAAGTTAATAGAACATTTCATTTAAAGGAAATATCTAATTAGGACGCAAATTCGTCTTGGTGTGCTCCATCTTCCATGTGTTTTCTCCTTATTCATATTCTATGACTTGATTCCAAGTTACTTTTAGTCGGTGGCGAAACATCCAAAAAAATCCATACCTTTATTTATTATGTTAAATCTCACGTTATTGACTATGATTATTGTGTTTCAATTAATGTATTTATTGTTTTACGGGATTTTCCACAAAATCCCAAGATTTTTTTTATTTAATTAAGAAAGGTAGGAAATCTTTTCGTATTTTTATCTTTAATGAACCTTTAAGATGCCAATCAAATCGGGAAAAAGATGGCGATTTTATTTTTAGAAGATGAAAAGTACTAGCACAAGGCACACCCAATCGAGACCAACTAGCGAACCAGTGGGCTCTATGGTGTGCCTACAGCCCTACACCCAGGCACGCCATGGTGGGTCCCGCTCCCTCGATCTTTGGATCGTGACGATTCTTTCCTCATCGCTTTCGCTTTTCCTAAAACCACCTATATAACCTCAATGATTTTTTTCGCGATAAAAAGGTGGCATGAAGAGTCAGAGAAGAAAATAGAGCTTGCGCATGGCACTGCTTGAGAAGAACTAGAGGGCGCAATATGGGGGTTTATCAGGGAAAAACTTTCATCAAAATTCGATGATTCTTCGTAGAGGGGCGAGAAAACCTTTTATTGGCTGAAAAATTCATTAAATTTGAAAATAGTCCCATACGCGATGTGTTTAGCAGAAAGAAAACAAGATTCTAGCACCAACATAACTTAAGTGCATTGGTGGAGGGTCCATGCTCTGATCTGCTAGGTCGTTGGTTCGCCCATTTAATTTAATTTCGTTAAAAAAATTAAGCTCCAGAATTTGAATTTGGCTGATATTTTTGAAAAAATCTTCGAAATTTCTTGATTTTCGTGAAAGTTATGAATCTCGATTTTGCGCAAAAAAACATGAAAACGAAATGCTGACCCATGGGGTTTATATCGGGGATTCTAGGACGTAGAGTAAGGTTGAACATTTATGTATCAATAACTATCTTGATTATGCACGGATGTGGCCTAGATATCAACCATTAGGGGTGTCATTCCACATGTATATGGATACACCTAGCTTAGGCTCTATCAAAAAAATTAAAACTTGACAATTCTATGACGCTTCATATAAAAATATGTGTGCTAACAGTAATCTTTCGGCCCACGGAACGCTTGCCTATTATGAAGTACAACCTGAGACTTTTCCTCCTACAAACTATGAAATTCACTTCTACACCCGAGCTCACATGCACCTGTTTTTTCGAGCAATTTTAAAACTACAAACTAGAGTATTGTTTGATCGCATTTCTACAACCCGAGCTCACATGCACCCCCCTACAAACTAGAGTATTGTTCCATCTTGTTGGCACCCGTTTTTGGCAGGTACCAGGTTCAAGAGCCTTCAGGAGGGAATGGCGACTCGTTGGTGACCCAGCAGGACGCCGACTCAATATATCCAGGAGTCGGCTTAGTGATAACCCGGACCACAGGTTCAAGTGCTTACTCGGAAGGAAAGATGACTCGAAGAGAACCTGGGGTCATGACCCGGCATAGCCAGAACCCGGCATAGCCAGAACCCATCCTGAAGATTCCAGAAATGTGCCGAAGAAGCCAGATGCGAGGTTGCTTAATGCTTGCAAAGCCCAAAACAGAAGTCGGCGGATGATGAAACGAGTTCGGGTTCAACCCGGAAGACAACAGGTGACTTTCCAAGAGCCGGAGATGTCCAGCACGAATCCGACCGGGAGTCCTACCTAGTTTAGAAGTAGAAACCGACTTAGTCCATGAGTTGTAATCCTTGTAGAAGTCCAATACTTGTACGGGAAGTCCAGCCGCCTCACTATATATATGTTGGAGGTGACGGCCGATTGAAATTAAGCAAACAATCGACAATCAATACCAAACCCTACTTTTTACCCTCAACCCTTGTTTCTGCTTCCGTTGTTCGGCGACTTCGCGTAAGTTTCGACGAATATCGACAATCGAGTTGAGAGCGGTCCAATCCGGCTTAACTCAGCCAATCGTCGCCGGCCACCTCCGACGGGGTCCCTCCCGAGGTGATGGGGCATCTGGTTCGAAAAGAGCCGGCTCATTGTCTTGCGTATCGCGCCTTGAGTCGGTCTCCCGCGGGGCGAGTTGCGGAGTATCTCCCCCGGCACCGTGGGTACACGAGGACGTGTTCGTGTGACGCGTTTTCATCGCAACACACTTTTTCATGCCCCCTGTTTTCTAGTAAAGCTTGCGTACTAGAAAATATTCGATGTAGAAGATTTGTCTACAGGCGATGCTTAAGCTCATCGGCCATGTGCGTAGCTCATTGATACGTGCATTTTATATCATCATTTTTATACCTTATATTATCATATGGGAATGTTATATGCACTGTTATATCAATGTTTTGCATGTTTTAGATGATTTATGGGACTTTCATACAAAGTCCCTATTTTTGGTATTTAATATCTGGGAGGCAGAATACCCCCTTTTCTTGTTTTTATTATTTCAGGAGTTTCGCGAACCCAAATAATTAAAGGAAAAATACCACGCCGGTTTTTCATCAGGGGAAAGGTAGTGGGAAGAAGACCGAAGACAGGAGGGCCACGAGGGCCAAGTTAGGTGGGCCCACGCGGCCCATGTACCTGGCCGCGTGGGACCCATCAAACGGCGCCTCGGGCACCTCCTCGCGTGGGGCTTTTTATCAACACCTTCGTCTTCTCCGAAAAGGGACGCCCTAATTTTCCCGAATTATCTAAGACCATGGCGGCGGCGGAGCTCCTGATTCTCTCCGAAGGGGGTCAGATCCTGCTGCTCCGGAGCTCCGGAGAGGGGGGAAATCACCGCCATCATCATCACCTCTCCTCCTTGGCGTGGGAGGAGGCCTCTACATCAACACCATCACCAAGACCAGCACCATCTCCGATCACCATCGTCCCCCTCATAGTTTGAGAGTTGCTATACCCTAGATCATTGTCTTGTGCTCCTATTATGTTTTGTGATTGGGCACTTGTCATTATTTGGTGGTGAAGTATTTATTTCAGATTGTGTTGTACCCTTTATGCCACTGATTATGATCATGTTTGCACGTTGTGAGTAGTTCCCATATGTTCCTGACGGCATAGGATGAATTGGCAATGATTTATATATAACATGTGTTGGTATTTTGTCAAGAGTTTATCTTCTATGTGATTCTATGATGGTGTTGTGCGAACGTCGACTGCATAACACTTCACCTTTAAGGGCTCATAGGAGAACAACGTAGTGTAATGAATTGAGGAAGACTTGGGAGGACAACTAAGCCTAAGACGGAGTCATGCATGCAGTTATATTATGTGGGTAGTAGTGTCGGGGACCTTAGAGTGTAATGCTATGGTGGGACTTTATGTCTTATAATTCTTGTGCAAGTCATTAAATTGGCCACATGATCCATCATAAGGGGTTGTAGTTTAATTATTTAGCTATGCCTAGTTATGGCTCCGCCCCAAGAAGATTAAAACTTGACAAGATGTGCAACGTGTTGTTTAATAAATCTCTATGCCTGGTGATATCCATGTCGCCCTCGGAACGTTTTCCACTTATACGTTACACACCACTTGAGCTTGTCCTCTTGCCACATAGAGGATTGGGCTTTCTCTCTTTGAGAGCTTTCTACTTGCTACCATTATCTTAAGCATTTTTATTCTTTTGCAACTATACAACCAAAAATCCCAAAAACATTTGCATCTTTTATTGTTTTATTTATCATTCTTTCTAACCAATACCTTCAGCTCCTCGTGGGTTCGACAACCTTTTCTAATTGAAAGGTACTACAATTGATCTCCTGCACTTGGGAGTCATCAAGATACTTTTCTGGCGCCGTTGCCGGGGAGCGTAGTGCTATTGTAAGAAGTTTGGTAAGGAAACTTGAAAGCTGAATTATATTTGCTGTTTTATCTCATTGATATTATGGCATTTAAGAATCGTCCCTCGCTGCACCTTGCTCTATATGAAAGTGCTTATGCCACTACTGCTAAAGTGGTTGAAACTGCTGTGTCTAAGATACCTGAAGTGGGATTTAAAATTCCTACTGGCCATGTTGAAAGAGTTACGAAGAATATATTTCCAGGGGATGGAACTAAGTCTGCACGTGAACACATTGAAATGATTGAATAAATATGTGGCTTATTTAGGATTCCTGGTATTTCTGAGGACTATGTGAAAAGGAAGCTATTATTTATCTGGTAATGCTCGTATTTGGTTCAGGTCTTTGGATGAAGGAGCCACTACTGATGGAGTGTATTGAGGAAGATTTTCTTTCTTAAATATTTTACTCCTGGAGAAGCTTATGAGAGCCGCTGCTATATATTTAATTTCTGGCCACATCTGGGAGAGAGTATTACTCAAGCTTGGGGGAGACTGAAGGCACTCCTTCGTGAGAATCCTTGTCATGATCTTACAAGGAAACTTATATTGATAAACTTTTATGTGAGGCTACCTATGAAGCATAAGGAAATTCTGGACAATTCATCTGGTGGGAGTTTTACAAATAATACTGAAGAAGAAGCATGGAACCTATTGGAAACTATTTCTGAAAATACTGGACACAAGGAACTTGATAAAGGTAATGAACCTTATTTTTATTATGGATATTCATGTGTGGTGAGCTTCTCTACTTCTATCTTGTTTAAAAATATGAGTGATACATTTAATCTTGATCCTTATGTTATACTTGAAATAGCTAAATCTTTTGCTGAGCATATCTGTATTCCTAAAAGTGGGTTTGAAACTTATGTTGAACCTGTTAAACAATCTATTGTTATTCCTAAAGTTATTAAACAGATAGAGCTAGTGTCATCTGTGAGAATTGAGGAGTATGTTGAGCCACCCCCATATCCGAACCAAGTTAAGAACAATTTACTAATTGCTGTTACTAACAAGAGTAAAAGAAGATGTCCTCAGCCATATGAACAGGTGGAAGTCAATACTCAAATTTCTATTATCAAACAATTAAATGAAGAAGATCCTATTGATGTTTATCTATGTGAAGATGCTACTAAAATTATCAGAGGTAATTCGGCCAAGGTGGGAAAACCTATAATATCATGCTCTATTGGGACTTCAAGTTATCATGGTCTATGCGATATTGGGTCAAGCATTAGTGTCATTCCATATTCTCTCTATCTTGAAATCAAGCCTGACTATTGATCCTATTGTTATGGAAGAGACAGGTATGACAATTCAACTTGCTAATAAAGAATATATTAGTCCTTTTGGAATTGTTAGAGATGTTGAAGTTCTAGTTGGTAAAATTAAATATCCTACTGATTTTATTGTGCTTGGTTGCCCTCAAGATTCATTTTGTCCTATCATTTTTGGTAGACCTTTCTTGCGTACTGTTGGAGCTGAAATTAATTTACTTAAAGAGAAAGTGTTTATTAAATGTGATAATGAAAGACTTGAGTTCAATTTTTCCAAATTTGCTGATAAACATGTTGTGAAAGAGCCAATTTCTGAAGATATAATTGAAACCCTTGCTCCTATAGCTGTAGCTTCAACTGATGTTGTAGAACGTTATATGCTTAATCAAGATGAACCATTTAATGATGAGGAAAAAGAGGCTCTGGAACAAATATTATGGCAACAACCACCACAGTTACAATTGCATATCCCACCTGATAATTTAGGAGTGTTACCACCACCTAAAGGGGATCCTAGTTTTGAATTGAAACCTTTGCCTGACAATCTGAAATATGCATACTTAGATGATAAGAACATATATCCTGTCATTATTAGTGCTAACCTTTCAGCTGAAGAAGAAGAGAAACTACTTGATGTGCTAAAAGCTCATCGA
The DNA here is from genome assembly GCA_012064385.1 of Puccinellia tenuiflora. Lineage (NCBI taxonomy): Eukaryota > Viridiplantae > Streptophyta > Magnoliopsida > Poales > Poaceae > Puccinellia > Puccinellia tenuiflora. The sequence continues at coordinate 101,508 of QRDG01002467.1, read as the reverse complement.
CCAGCTATTGGATACTCTCTTGATGATCTTAAAGGTATAAGCCCAGCTCTATGTATGCATAAAATCAATTTGGAAGAGGATGCAAAACCTGTTGTTGATTATCAACGCCGTCTCCATCCAAAAATGAAAGAAGTGGTAAGAAAAGAGGTAAAAAGACTCATGGAAGTTGGTATCATTTATCCTATAGCTGATAGTAAGTGGGTTAGTCCTGTCCATTGCGTTCCTAAAAAGGGTGGAATGACTGTTGTTCCAAATGATGAGAATGAACTTGTGGCTCAACGTACTGTTGTTGGTTATAGGATATGCATTGATTACAGGAAACTAAACAAAGCAACTAGAAAAGATCATTACCCATTGCCATTTATTGATCAAATGTTAGAAAGGTTATCTAAACACTCTCACTTTTGCTATCTAGATGGTTATTCAGGCTTCTCACAAATTCCTGTCCATAAGGACGATCAAGAAAAGACCACTTTTACTTGCCCATTTGGTACATTTGCTTATAGAAGAATGTCATTCGGTTTATGTAATGCTCCTGCTACTTTTCAAAGATGCATGAATGCTATATTTGCTGACTATATTGAAAAGATAATGGAAGTCTTTATGGATGATTTTTCTGTGTATGGTACTTCTTTCGATAATTGCTTTTCAATCTTAACAAAGTTTTGCAGCGTTGTGAAGATCAATATTTAGTTCTCAATTGGGAGAAGTGTCACTTCATGGTTACCGAGGAATTGTTCTAGGACATAAGATTTCTGGAGATGGAATAGAAGTTGATCCAGCCAAGATAGAAGCTATTGAGAAGCTACCATACCCAAAGGATATAAAAGGTATAAGAAGTTTTCTTGGGCATGCAGGTTTTTACCATAGGTTCATTAAGATTTCTCCAAAATATCAAAACCTCTAACCAATCTTTTGCAAAAGGATGTTCCTTTCTCTTTTAATGATGATTGCATTGAATCTTTTAATATTTTGAAGAATGCTTTAATAACTGCTCCTATTATTCAACCTCCTGATTGGAAATTGCCCTTTGAAATTATGTGTGATGCTAGTGATTATGCAGTTGGGGTTGTTTTGGGTCAAAGGGTTGATAAGAAACTGAATGTTATTTATTATGCTAGTAGAACACTTGATGCTGCCCAAAGAAATTATGCTACAACTGAAAAAGAATTTTTAGCATTACTATTTGCTTGTGACAAGTTTAGACCTTATATTGCTGATTCCAAGGTCACAATACATACTGATCATTCTGCTATTAAATACTTGATGAACAAGAAAGATGCTAAGCCTAGATTGATAAGATGGGTACTTTTATTGCAAGAATTTGATTTACACATTGTTGATAGGAAAGGAGAGGATAACCAAGTAGCTGATCATCTCTCTAGAATGGAAAATATACCTGATGATCCCATTCCTATTAATGATAGCTTTGTTGATGACCAACTTGCAATTGTTAATGTATCCAGTGTTAAGGCTGCATCTCCTTGGTTCGCTAATTATGCGAATTTTATTGTTGGAAAAGTATTACCCCCACACTTTACTTATCAACAAAGAAAGAGATTCTTTTATGATCTTAGACATTATTTTTGGGATGATCCTTTCCTTTATAAGAAAAGTGTAGACGGTATTATTAGACGTTGTATACCTGAGCATGAACAACAGGCTATAATAAGAGACTGTCATGATAGTCCCTATGGAGGGCATCATGCAGGAGATCGCACAGCAGCAAAGGTATTACAATCTGGTTTCTATTGGCCCACTTTATTTAAAGATTGCCATGAATATGTTAAATCTTGTGATAAATGTCAAAGAGTAGGAAATATTGGTAGGAGAAATGAAATGCCTTTGAATTATTCTGTACCACTTGAACCATTTGATGTGTGGGGTTTTGACTTTATGGGACCTTTCCCAGCTTCAAAGACAAAGCATACTCATATTTTGGTTGCAGTTGACTATGTTACAAAGTGGGTGGAGGCAATTCCAACCAAAACTGCAGATCATGCCACAGCAATGAAGATGCTTAAGGACATCATTTTCCCAAGGTTTGGTGTTCCTAGGTTCTTAATTACTGATGGTGGCTCTCATTTCATACATGGTGTTTTTAGGAAAGCATTGGCAAAATATGATGTTAACCATAGAATTGCATCTCCTTATCACCCTCAAACAAGTGGACAGGTTGAATTGAGTAATAGGGAAATTAAACTCATTTTGGAAAAGACAGTGAATAAGTCTAGGTCTGACTGGCCACTTAAAATTAATGATGCATTATGGGCTTATAGAACTGCATTTAAAAATCCTATGGGAATGTCCCCTTATAAAATGGTCTATGGAAAAGCTTGTCATTTACCTGTTGAATTAGAACATAAAGCTAGATGGGCTATTAAACAATTAAACTTTGACTTTAAGACTGCAGGAGAGAAAAGAATCCTTGATTTAAACCTGCTAGATGAATGGAGGAATGAAGCCTATGAAAATGCTAAAATGTTTAAAGAGAAAGTTAAGATTTGGCATGACAAGAAGATTAAGAGAAAAGAATTCAAAGTAGGAGATCAAGTTTTATTATACAACTCTCGTTTCAAGTTTTCTGCAGGGAAGCTAGCCTCAAAATGGCAGGGACCATTAGTCATACAGGAAGTGTACCGTTCAGGAGCTATCCGTCTTTACGGTGATATGAAAGGTAAACCACATGTGGTCAATGGACAACGTCTTAAACATTATATTGCAGGAAAAAGCTTCGTTGGAACGGTGGAAACATTGAATTTACAAACACCGGAAGCAATAATAAAAGGGGGTCGAGCAGTTTCAGCAACTCCAAATCAATAAAAGGTAACTTTTGTATTGTAAAGTTTCTCGGAATTACGTGAAATTTTATGGAAGTCATTTTTTATGAAAATAAAAGTGTGGGGAAAGAAAACTTGACGAATCGGAGTCCCGAGGAGGGAAAGAGGTGGCCCCACGCGGCCAAGTACAGGGGCCGCGTGGGCCCACTCCTTTTCCACCTCGAAGACCTTTTTCGTCTCTTTTTCGATCCCGACGCTCCATCTTGACCTAAAAACCCTCAATATATACCCCTCTCCGATGATCTAATCTCGCACCGAGCGTTCTCGAGCGATCTTTGTTTCTTGATGTTTCTATCTGTCAGGTTTTAGCCATGTCTTGCTCTAGATCCAATCTAGAGGGGGAGAGCTCTACCAATGAGGGTGTTGTGAACCACTACCTCAACTCCGTGATGGCGCCTCAGAAGACCGTGTGCTTCTAGGAAGGGGTGATGCTCGTGGAGGAGGAGAAGGCTCCCAAGACCACCGGTACCGTGGAGGAAAGACTGGACGAGCTGGAAGACAAGACCTTCAGGTATGGGACTGTGGTTTACCGCAGCCTTGATGCTCATCACTTCATGAACCAGGAGTTGGAGAAGAAGGTTGAAGAGTACAAGGAGAGGCTTGAAGATCTGGAAGATAGGTACAAGTACGTCATCGACAAGTTAGAGAAGATTCAGTGCTTCATGTGGGATGTAGAAAACCAGAAATGCGAGTATGAAGAACGCTTCAAGAAGATTGCAGTAGCTACCACCCTCAGGTATAATGATCCACCTACATCTTTCTGTGATGGAAGACCCTTCCCATGGAAGATGGCTGAATGGGAGGAAGAATACGAGAAGGAGGAAGCTGCAGCAAAGGAGAGTCTGACAGAACGTCAAGCTTGGGGGAGTTCCGCCTAGTTTCTCTCTCTTTATTAGTCTCTTTTATCTATCTAGTCAAGGAGTGTTTTGCTTTTATCGTTTAGTTATCAATTTCGTTTAAGCTTGTGTGAGCTCATAGAACATTATCATGTATCCCTATCTTGTGGTTTATCAATGAATATTAAAGTATGGTGTCATCCATGGTTCTCTTGTTTTGGAGATTTATGGGTAACACTCATGCAAATGAGCGTGACATATTTAGAGGGTTCAGTCACATCTTGCCTTGGACTTAAATTAACTTGAGTATGTTGGACAACTGTAGAATCATATCATCAAAATATCAAATAATAAACATGAACCATTGTGATTAATATTATGATGATAGTGGCTTGATAAATGTTTAAGGTTGGGAGTTAGCTCATATGTGCTGTCACATGCAAAGCTTTCAACATGTTCCATCATTTATTCAGTTGATATCATGTACTTTTGTTTATGGATGCCTATCATGGTGAAATAATGTGGAAACAGTGTAAGTTTAAATGAGTTTGTATAAATGGTTAGAGAGAAACCTGGGCCGCTAATCTAAGCCATGCACCATTCATGGTGGAAATTTACTTACATGCTATTTTGAACTTTCTGTGATACACCCTACCATAAAAAGCTATATCAAGTGGTAAATAAAAGGGTGTTGAGGTTGTTCATTATGTTTGTTTGTCTTGTTGTTTTGATGTGGGCTTGATCCATATCAGGTACCCCAGTTGAGGCTCTTGATAATACCATTAGTACTTACAATGATAGGTAACTTAAACTTGCTTTGTTTCCCAAGATGAGTAATCATGGTGTAGGTAGTTGTATTCAAGGGGCATGAGACATCTAACCTTTACTTTATCAAGGCCACTACTCATATTTGCTTTCACATTTAACTTTAATCATTCAAATGCTTGCTATAAAGAGCAAAAGCATAGGAAAAGGAATATGATTCAGTTGTCCAACATACAATGGTTATTTGCTTTCAAAAGTAAGAGTGATTGCTAGAGCTTCTACTTATGTTGCCCTCATGTGTATGAGTTTTAATTCATCAATCTTACATTGCAACTGAGTATGATGATGATGTAATGCCCGTATTTATTTATCAACCATAAGTCCATCGATGCATATAATGATCTATGTCCTTATTTACTCGAGGACGAGTAAAGGTTTAAGCTTGGGGGAGTTGATACGTGCATTTTATATCATCATTTTTATATCTTATATTATCATATGGGTATATTATTTGCATTGTTATATCGATGTTTTGCATGTTTTAGATGATTTATGGGACTTTCATACAAAGTCCCTATTTTTGGCATTTAACATCTGGGAGGCAGAATACCCCCTTTTTCTTGTTTTTATTGTTTCAGGAGTTTCGCGGACTCAAATAATTAAAGGAAAAATAGCACGCCAGTTTTTCATCAAGAGAATGGTGGAGGAAAGAAGACCGAAGACAGGAGGGCCACGAGGGACAAATGGGGTGGGCCCACGCGGCCCATGTACCTGGTCGCGTGGGACCCACCAAGTAGGCCCTCGAGCACCTCCTCGCGTGGGGCTTTTTACCAACACCTTTGTCTTCACCGAAAAGGGACGCCCTAATTTTCCCCGAATTATCTGAGGCCGTGGCGGCGGCGGAGCTCCTGATTCTCTCCGAAGGGGGTCAGATCCCGCTGCTCCGGAGCTCCGGAGAGGGGGAAAATCGCCGCCATCATCATCACCTCTCCTCCTTGGTGTGGGAGGAGGCCTCTACATCACCGTCATCACCATCACCAGCACCATCTCCGTCACCATCTCCGTGATCCACTCCGTTCCCCTCATAGTTTGAGAGTTGCTACACCCTAGATCATTGGCTTGTGCTCCTATTCATGTTTGTGATTGGGTACTTGTCATTATTTGGTGGTGAAGTATTTATTTCAGATTGTGTTGTACCCTTTATGCCACTGATTATGATCATGTCTGCACGTTGTGAGTAGTTCCCATATGTTCCTGAGGGCATAGGATGAATTGGCAATGATTTATATATAACATGTGTTGGTATTTTGTCAAGAGTTTATCTTTTATGTGATTCTATGATGGTGTTGTGCGAACGTCGACTGCACAACACTTCACCTTTAAAGGGCTCATAGGAGAACAATGTAGTGTAATGAATTGAGGAAGACTTGGGAGGACAACTAAGCCCAAGACAGAGTCATGCAGTTATATTATGTGGGTAGTAGTGTCGGGGACCTTAGAGTGTAATGCTATGGTGGGACTTTATGTCTTAATAATTCTTGTGCAAGTCATTAAATTGGCCACATGATCCATCATAAGGGGTTGTAGTTTAATTATTTAGCTATGCCTAGTTATGGCTCCGCCCCAAGAAGATTAAAACTTGACAAGATATGCAACGTGTTGTTTAATAAATCTCTATGCCTAGTGATATCCATGCCGCCCTCGGGAACGTTTTCCACATATAAGACACACATCACTTGAGCTTGTCCTCTAGCCACATAGAGGATTGGGCTTTCTCTCTCTTTGAGAGCTTTCTACTTGCTACTATTTATTTTAAGCATTTTTTATTCTTTTGCATTATACAACCAAAAATCCCAAAAACACTTGCATCTTTTATTGTTTTATTTATCATTCTTTCTAACCAATACCTTCATCTCCTCGTGGGTTCGACAACCTTTTCTCATTGAAAGGTACTACAATTGATCTCCTGCACTTGGGAGTCATCAACAACGTGTTGTTTAATAAATCTCTATGCCTAGTGATATCCATGCCGCCCTCGGGAACGTTTTCCACTTATACGTTACACACCACTTGAGCTTGTCCTCTTGCCACATAGAGGATTGGGCTTTCTCTCTTTGAGAGCTTTCTACTTGCTACCATTTATCTTAAGCATTTTTATTCTTTTGCAACTGTACAACCAAAAATCTCAAAAACATTTGCATCTTTTATTGTTTTATTTATCGTTCTTTCTAACCAATACCTTCAGCTCCTCGTGGGTTCGACAACATTTTCTAATTAAAAGGTACTACAATTGATCTCCTGCACTTGGGAGTCATCACTCATGCAGTTTGCCACACGCTCGGGTAGAATTTCTTCAAGTACTTCCCATTGATAGCTCGGGGCAGTATGCCGCCCTCCAATGTCTCCACCAGATATGAGTTGCCGGGTACAATCCTTACGACTCGCAGTGGTCCTTCCCAACTCGGTGACCATTTGCCGAATCTCCGGCTTCTTGATCCGATCGGCAATATAACTTTCCAGACTAAGTCGCCAATTTGAAAATCCTTAAGCCGGACTTTCTTGTTATAAGCTTTTGCTACCCGCAACTTCTCCTTTTCAATGTCCTTTAGTGCCTTGATACGTTTGTCGGCTACTTCGTCGATGTTGTCCATCATCAAGTTGTGATAATCCTCAGCCGACAAATCATTTTGCTTAGCGAACCTCAAAGCAGCCAGATTTACTTCTATCGGTAAAACGGCTTCTTGTCCATAAACTAACTCAAAAGGAGTTACCTTGGTTGCACCGTGTCTTGAGATCCGGTGAGCCCACAATGCCTCGGACAGTACCTCATGCCACCTCCTCGGGTAGTCCTGTACTTTCTTCTTGATCAGCCTGACCAGAATTTTGTTGCTTGACTCGGCTTGTCCATTGGCTTGAGCGTAATATGGAGATGAACTGAGCATCTTGATCCCGAGTGATTCAGCAAACTGTTTCACCTCTTTGGCCATGAAGGAGGTGCCTTGATCTGTAGTGAGAGTCTGCGGAATACCGAATCTGTGAACAATATGCTCTGTAATAAATTGGATTACCTCTTTGTGGGTCATATTCCGGAGGGGTACTGCTTCGGACCACTTGGTGAAATAATCAGTAGCAACTAACACGAACCGATGCCCTTTGGATGAAGCCGGGTTAATCATGCCAATGAAATCCAATGCCCATCCTCTAAAAGGCCACGGCTTTATTACCGGGTTAAGAAGTGAAGCCGGTGCTAGCTGAATATCTCCAAATCTCTGGCACGCTTCGCATCCTTTGTAGTACCGGAAGCAGTCATCGATCATCGTCGGCCAATAGAATCCGGCTCGTCTAAGCATCCACTTCATCTTGTGGGCCGACTGATGTGTCCCGCACAACCCATCGTGTACTTCTCCCATGGCAACCCGAGATTGATCTTCATCCAGACATTTGAGAAGAAGACCATCAGCTGTTCGGCGATACAACTCGTCACTCATCAGAGTATATTTGAAAGCAAGCCGCCGAATAGCCCTCTCAGTTTTCTGACTCGGATTCTTCAGATAATCAATAATGGGTGTCCTCCAATCAACTGACCGAGTCTCGCCAGGTTCTTCTGGAGCCGAATTAGATAACCCGGCTTTTCCTCCATCTCGCGAGTTAGATGACTCGGCTTTTCCTCCAGCTTCCAAGTTAGATGACTCGGCTTTTCGTCCAGCTTCCGAGTCACCGATAATAGCTAGCATTGGCTTCTTTGCTATGAAAAATACTCCTCTGCTAATATGATAGCCTGATGCCTGCTATGCCAAGTCATTGGCGAGCCAGTTGTCTTGCCTGGAAATATGAGATATGGAAAAGTAATCCAAAGTTGATATGATATCCAGGCATCTGTCGAGGTATGTGTTGAGTGATCCACTGTTGCACTGGAAGATCTTGGCCACTTGCTGGACGACAAGTAGTGAATCACCATATGCCTCGACATGAGTTACTCCTGCATCTTTTAAAAATCTCTAACCCGAATAGAAGGGCTTCATATTCGGCTTCATTGTTAGTGCAAAAATAATCGAGACTACAGGAGCCTTCAAAGATAGTACCGTGGGGTGATATACACACAATGCCGGCTCCTTGTCCACTGCTGCAAACCGAGCCATCAAAATAGAGTTTCCACGGTACAGCCGACACAAGATTTAAGTCGGCTTCTTGCTCCAAATCAATCCGATGTTCAACGATGAAGTCGGCTACAATCTGGCCTTTCATAGATTTGAGAGGTTCATAGGCCAAATCATATTCAACCAACCCATACGCCCATTTGCCGATTCGTCCACTAAGAATCGGCCTATGTATCATGTGTTTGATAACATCGGTCTGACTAAGAACTTTGCACTCGCCAGACAAAAGATAATGGCGTAATTTGGTGCAAGCAAAATAAAGAGACAAGCACAACCTTTCCACAAAGATGTACCTGGACTCGGCATCTAGCAGTCGCCGACTTAGGTATGTGATAACGTACTCCTATCCTTCGGCTTCTTGAGTCAAGGCTGCTCCAATTACCTTTTCCTCAGCAGCAATGTAAAGCCGGAATGGCAGACCACGAGTCGGCTTCCTCAGAACTGCAGGTTTGGATAAGCAAACTTTTATCTTGTCAAATGCCTCTTGCTGACTTGCCCCCCAGGTGAACTCGTCATCATTCTTGAGCCGAAGGATCTGCGTGAATGCATCAACTTTCCCAGACAAGTTAGTAACAAACCTTCTCAAATAATTTACCTTGCCCAGGAATTTCTGCATGTCCTTTTTACAAGTCGGCACTTGCACTTTCCGAATAGCTTCAATCTTTGCCGGGTCAATTTCTATGCCGGCTTCATGTATGATAAAACCAATGAACTTTCCAGCCGACACGCCAAAGGCACACTTCAACGGATTCATCTTGAGCCCGTACTTCCTCATCCTTTCAAACGCAAGGCGTAAGTCGGCCAAATGATTTAACTCGCCGTCCGACTTGACAACCACGTCATCAATATATACTTCTAGTACGACTCCAAGGAGATCATGAAATATTAAGTTCATCACTCTCTGATATGTGGCACCAACATTCTTCAACCCGAAGGTCATCACTGTCCACTCGAATAAACCAACGAACCCGGGGCAGCGAAACGCTGTCTTAGCCGAGTCCTCTTCGGCCATAAATATTTGATTGTACCCCGCGTTCCCGTCCAGAAAGCTGATGACTCGGTGCCCCGAGGCGTCATTGATAAGCATGTCGGCTACTGGCATAGGATATTCATCTTTGGGCGTAGCTCGGTTTAAATCTCGGAAATCTATGCATGCTCTGATCTTACCGGATCCTTTCTTCTCGACCGGCACAATGTTGGAAATCCACTCGGCATATTTGCAAGGCCGGATAAAATTGGCTTTTAGAAGCCGGCCGATCTCCTCCTTGATCCGGTCGTATATTGCCGGGTTGAATTTACGAGCCGGTTGCTTATATGGTCTGAAACCGGCTTTTATCGGTAACCGATGCTCGACGAGCTCTCGGCTTAACCCGGGCATCTCGTGGTACTCCCAAGCAAAGCAGTCCACGTACTCCTTGACTAGCGCGATTAACTCGGATTTATAATCGGCTTCTAGATTCTGGCTTACAAATGTCGGCCTAGGAACAGTGCCATCCCCGATATCCACCTCTTCGAGTGGGTCGGCCGACGTAAAACCTTGTCCCAATTTGTCCATGTCGTATGGTCATTCAATTGCTTCACACATATCGTTCCTCTCTGCCCGATACTTGCCCAGACGCTTCTGCAGCCACTCGTTGTTGTTGGGATCCATTTACTTGAGACGCAGCCGATTGCTTCCAACCGGCTTTAAGGATACTGGCACGAATCCGTCCCTGGTAGCACTCAGGAAATCGAACTCGGATAGATCACGCCCCGAGAGACATGTAGCATTTGAGTGTTGCCAATCAACAATGGACTCGGCTAAAGCAATACATGCCGAGTTATCAGCGTGAACAACTTCAATCTCGTCGTCGATCCATTGTACGAGTTGCTGGTGCATGGTGGATGGCACACACTGATTCGCGTGGAGCCAATGTAACAGCCTCAGCTTTGTACTGAAAAATACGAAGAATTTTTCCACTTTTTGGCATCCTTGTTTGCATGATGGCATCCATATGAAGTTGCTATTTCTAAATATCCAACTATGCAAGCAACTAAAATGGGGAAGCAAAACCTTCCCAAGTTTCCACACCAAATACAATTGCGTAACTTGTCAACCAAATTGTTTTTGGACTTCTAAATTGTTTAGGAAGTGCCAAGTTTACTTTTTACTACCAATTCTCAAATTCCAAATATTGCGAAATAAGAAATGAAGTTGAAAACCCAAAATTGGTTGAATTCAACTCCTATTTTGAAACCAAGCTAAACCTTTCCAAAAATTCAAACTAAAATTTTGGGGAGCTTCATTTTCATACTAGGAGCCTCCATGATTAATTTCATTATTTTTGGAAATACTTAAGTGCTTTAAATAAATGCCTTTTGCAATTTATCCTAAATGATCATATTGCAACAATATGCATGAATTTGAATTTAAACATTTTATTTTGGGGCACCAATTTTTGTGGAGCTTCTAGATGTTAAGGGGAGGCCACATGAATTTTTGTATAATTTATAAAAATGTTTAAAGGCCTAAATTAAATCCCTAAAAATGGGTGATGGACCTGTTTGCAATTTAAGAAAATAGCGCCGGGGGGTTTCGCAAAATGTTCATCCCCTTCCTGTCGCCACAGTGCCGCGAGGCACTGGCGCTATGCCGCCACCTCCGTGCCGCGCCCATGCCGCTCGAGACCGTGCTCGCCGCGTGGACAAGGAGGCCACACCGACGCCACCTGCTCCCCTCCCTCTCTCCTCCTCGTTCCTTCCCTTGTTCCCGGATCGAGACCACCCTCAGCGCCCCGCTCTGACCACCGCGGCGACGTCGCCGTTGCCATCGATTTCGCCGCCATTGGGAGCCTCCCCGGAGCGATCCAACGCCGCCCTCTTCCTCGCCGCATCCTCCTCTTCCTCTACGCCCACTAAATCGAGCCGGGGTCGCCTGGAACCGACGCAATCGTCCTCGACCTCTCAACCGCGGCCGTCGCCCGCCAGGCTCGATTCCAGCATCCTCGACCACCCCGCCGTCGTCGAGCACCCACAAATCAATGGGGGGTGAGCTCCTCCTTCCTTTTTAGCTTCCTCCCGCGCTCCCTCTCCCTCTCTGTGCCGTCGTGTCGATGTCCGTCGCCGTCACCGCGTGCCGGCCTGGCACCGGACCGGATATTTTCAGACACCGGAATATTCGGTCCGTGGCAAATTCTGCTAAGGACCAGAACTCGTCGGTACTGGTAGTCAACGGATATTTGCTACCGGATATTTTCCAGGCACCGGAATATCCGGTCGGAGACGAAATTCTGCTAAGGACCAAAACTCGGAGCTACTGGAAGTCACCGGATATTTAGCACCGGAGATTTCAACAGGGCACTGGAATATCCGGGAGACGGAATATCCGGGCCTCTAAGTTGGTTAAAGTAAAATGAAAGAATTGATAGCTTTTTAAATATTGGTTCAAATTTGACGAATCAAATACCAAAATATTTTGAAAAACAAACCCTACATGTTAGAATCTTTGAAATGGTCTTTTAAATTTATAATATTGCTGTTTATTTAAGAAATTCCTAAAATGGTATAATTAATACCTAATTTGGGAAAAATCATAATTCGATAAATATTTAGTTAAAAATTATGATTAAGATATCAAAATGATCAGCATTTCAAATGCTATCAAACCATGCTAATATTACATCATGATCACAAATTTTCATATGATGTTATTCTTTAATTGATTAAAGGAATTAAATTCGAATAATTATTTAATTCACTACTTATTCATCGAAACTCAAAAAATTACAAATAAGGTACCAAAATGATCGGAAGAACAAAACCTACTTAATCATGTCATGTTCATGCATATTTAAGCCATTTCTTTTGTAATGTAATAATTTATAAATAATGTGGTCACTAAGATAAATATGGGGTTGTTTCCAAATAATTGCACTAATTATTTGGAACTCCATTTAATTTGTTAGATAAATTAAATGATGAGATATTTTCATAACTTGTCATGACATCATGTGATTGTGCCTTGCACCTTGTCTTCGTGTGATTTATTTGTTCTTCTATATTTGCTTGGGTATCGATAGATTCCGGAGTGGAGGTTAACCCCATCTACCCCGACGAGCAGTACTACACGCCCCGGCAGCAAGGCAAGAGATAACCTAACCTTCTTGGCATCTAGAATCCTATTGTTTTATAAACTTATTTTATCCACTACAATATTGCATTCGATTCCAATGTCAATTTTGGACAATATTAGAGTATCCTATGAATGCATGTTTTTCCCCGAGCCAATACATGTATCCCTACCTATGAACCCTAGGGTTGATGTGTTGGCCTGAGATAAGATATATTTGTGGTATTTATATGCTTAGCTATGCTTAGCCATGCTTAGTCAAATGTTATATTTTTGTCCGGTGATTTAATTCCATATTATGATGTTGATGGAATGTTCGGACATGGTGGTTACTGTTGGTACTTAATTAAATTGCTAAAAGGCTTGGATGAGTTGCCATCGGGGATGGTGTTTTGCCTCATTCTTGCCGCCTAGGCTGAGAGTGCTTTTAGCTAGAACCAAGAACCGAGCGTGCTGCCATTGGTGGGAGTATGGGCTCCTTACTAACTAAATAACTTGTGCGGGCGTATCCAAGGGTCCTCTAGTTTGCTATTTCCATTTGCGTGTGGGTGTGTGAGCGGAAAAAGAAATGATGAGGATGGTGGTGATTAGGACGTGGCGATGGGGGCAGGGGCTGAAATAGGCTGGATTTTCATCTCTTTAATTGAAAACTAGCTTTATGCAAAATAGCTACTATACAGCTTTAGAGACTCCGTCATCATTGGGCCTATATCGCCCTACTAAACTTGCGAGTACGTCGTACTCAGTCTCTCTTTGCTGCCTTTATTAATTTGTTTTAGAGGAGGACGACACCGAGCACACAGGTGGGTTCTTCGTGGACGTCGACGAGTAGTTCGGGGTTCCCAGGTGGCAGCTTGGGACCGTGGAACAAGTTGGCTGGGTTGGTTTTATGTGTAGGCCACTTAGGCCATATATTTGGATCTTGTTGTATTAGACAACTACTTCGCTTCCACTTGTTGTACTGATGGGTCTGTGACCCCTTTTGTGTGTAATATGTGTATCTTTCTCATATATGAGGTGCTATATGAATCTTTGTGTCGTAGAGTCTGTGATGTGCCAGTTGTTCCACAAGTCTTGATCTCTAAACTATACATGGTTGCTATGTCTGAGCTTATGGCATGATCGAAGTGTTGCGTGCCGATGATCCATTCCAAGCACGCCTGCCAAAGGTTTTGGCCTGGGATTGGTAAACCCAGTAACCTTCGATTGTGTAGCATGACCGGTTGCACAAAGCTTCATTGTATAGTTCTGGGGTCGGGGCGCTACACCCAATCTCGTCCGAGTAACACGTTGTAGTTCCCTTGCACCTCGGCAACGAAGAACGCAGTAGCCAAAGTCTTGCTTCCCACTGTGAGCTCCAGACTAATAACTCCTTTGGCTTCTACTCCTTCTCCTCCTTCGAACCCGTTCAATACCATGTTCGTCTCATGAGGTCATCATCATCCAATTGTAATTTCTTGAAGACAGAATACGGCANCCTACCCCCGTTGACCCACCTACTATGTAATCGTACAAGTGCCTCAGATCTAGGGTATACTTGATTTTAGACTTGACGAACATGGCTCCTCTTCCGCTCCTAGAGATTCAAGCAGGGAATAGCCAATCTTCCTTTCGAGGTTCTATTGGATCGGTGGACCAGCCGATAAGAGAAATTGGTTTCATCAAGTGTAAGATTTGTTTGGTTTGTGAGATCCGGAGGCTCTCTCATTTCGGGATTATTGCCGGGTGATCAACCTTGCAGGTTTTGCCGTGTATCTTCGTGTTTCCCCGTGTTTGTCTGCTCATTCCCCTCGTTCCTCATCGTTTTCCTCTTGTCTCTCGCCCCAAATCCATGAAGATCGGGCCAACCCTAAATCATACGGTCACCTCCTGAGGAAGTGAAACACATGAGCGAAGCAGATTGGTGCAAGTCAGTCGATACCTGGTGAAACTCGAGAAACAGGTCGTGTCCTTGTTCACTCAACCTTTGCCACCATTTCAATTCTATAATCTGGACTGTCGCTAATCTGTTCATACTCTTTGTTTCTGTAGACGGGCTTGTATGAAAGCCATTAGTAGCAGACGGGCCGTCCAGTTCCCTGCTGCCACAGGTTCTTGTAGCTACGAGGTTTTCTGCGACATGGAGGAAGACGCCTTGGGATAGTTCAAAGCTACGCGCAACAAGAAGCATAGTTTCATTTCGCCTGTGAAAAAAACATTTGTAAGTCCCTCAGAATTTTGTACATCTCTGGAATCAAACCTCAATAGATTCTTCTAGGTACCTTTTGAGGTGTACCTTTTTTAATTATACTGCAAACTTCTGTCATCAGCTCTTTCACCTGAGCTTTCCATCTGATAGTTCATGTACATGTATAGTTACTTGCTTGTCATCTGCTAGTTCACCTATCCTTGTGATCTGCTATTTCATGTATGTTCTGTACATGCTTGTCGTCTGCTATTTTCAGCTACGTCCCTTGCATGCATGTCATCTTTTTTTCCATCTATGTTCCTTACAAGCTAGTTGAGCTGCTGTTGCATCTATGTTTGTACATGCAGATCCTACTCTAGTCATGTACATGCGTGCAAAAAATCTATGTTCTGTACAAGATTGTTGTCTGCTATTTTTCATCCATGTTTCTTACATGCTTGACATCTGCTATTTCCTATCAATGTTCCTTACAAGCTAGTTGAGCTGATATTGCATCTTATGCTTTTACATGCTTTATAGGCTGAAATTAAAGAGATGATGGCACAAATTACTTCAGCTGATGGCGCCATGAAGGAACATCTTTCTGCTGCCGAAGCTGTCGATAACGTGTTGTGTCAGGGTGATCTGAGAGCAACACAGTTTCAGCTTCAGCTTCAACTTGATTCTGAGAGAAAAGGGAGGAAAGAACTGCAGTCTGTAGTTGATGAGTTGAAGCGGGCGAAGGAACAAGCCGATGCCGGAAGGATCAAGCTTCAACGTATGAATAAGGAACAAGAAACTATGAAGAAGTGTCAACAATCCTGCAATTCCCTTATGGAGTAGATGTTAAAAAGTACTTTCAGAGATGGAGCTGTGTAGCCCTTCATGAGAACCTCTGCAAACTCGTGCCTTTTTGGTATGTCTTCGTGAGGCTTCTTGGTGGCCTTCGTGGGTCTCAAACTGTATTTTGTTGGTGGCCTTTGAGAGGCCAAAAACTGTATGTTGCCTCTGCTGGTCAACCACCTATTGTTTAGTGAACTGTAGAAAATTGCCTCTTTATGTTCCGGATTATGTATTTGCTGCATGTGTTGTGTTTCCTTTGCTGTGAAAACTAGTAAGGCTAGAATTATACATGCGTCTCGACTGCCAAAATGGCCATTCGAACCACGACGAAATGGAATCGTCGTGAGCACGGTGACGTCAAGAAACTATGCGTGACGGAAACATTTTGTCGTGGGGAAAAGACACGTGGATCCATATGGTTGGTCCGGATATCACCGTCTGATTGTATAAACTGCGACTGAGAAAGAATTGTCGTGCTTGCTGATTGATATGGCTAAGGTAGTCCGATCTTTCGATGAGATAGAGATACGTCGATTCTGGTGGAGTTCGACCTTGGCGATCCGACTTCCACGTACTAGTACGCAGCGCCTATGCAATCGCTAAACCAATCTCCGGGAGTTACCGATCCTGCAGCAGCACGATCAGCCTGACCAATCGGTCTAGTTCTACCTGCGATCGAGGAACAAGTAAGAACCAAAGATGCAATCACGAAATTGCGGATGAAGTATGAGCTTTATTGAAAGGCGGGATTCCGTAAGCGGTCTTGATCTGGTCGTTGGACACAAACCGAGTACACGAAGTTGCAGCAGTTGGCTAACTTTTAACTAAACAAAATCCGAGTCTAAAGGACGACCTAATGGGGGTATATAAGGAGGAGAGGTATGGGATTTCGTCCAGCCATGGGGTGGCGGCCGAATCCTACCCTAGGAAGGCTTTCCTCCTTAGATACGGACTCTAAAACTGGCTATTAAAAGGTATCTGAAAATACATGGGCCTGGCCCAAAAACGAGGTGGCGCAGCACCTATGAAAAGCCTTGGACGAAATTCATTAATTGATATCTTCTAAAATTCGTCCAAGCCTTCATGCATCTTTATGGTGGCTTCAAATCACAGTAGTCTCCATTGGTAGCGACATCATCTCCGTTGGTTGCACTCCTGCCATCTCCTCCAACGTACATGCTCCATAGCTTGTCCCTCTCATCCATGCTTGGTCCATCATTCCTAAGAGAGACAAACACATTTGATTTAGGCAGCATCATATTCTCATGAATATTAGGACTAGCTTGTAAGAACGAAAGTACCTGTTGATTAAGTTGACGTGCACGAGCTCTAGTCATAGGTCCTTGTAATGTAGGTGGTTTGTAGTAGTGGCGGTTGCATCTATAGCAGGGATGTCCTCATCACTGATGACGTCAGTATCTGCATCGCAATAAAATGAAATTTGACACACTGCACTGCCACGTGGAGCATTGGGACATCCCACATTGCGTCCCCTCATTCGCGCCCGTGCGCGACAAAAAATAAAAACATCGAGGCAAAACGGGGTAACGACCGTCGGAAACGCTGTCTGCCACGTGTCAAGGTCCCGACGGGAAAAAACCGTCATGCCTTATTGTGGGGACGATTGACTAAACGTCGCGGATCTTCCANTGTGACTATGGACGAAAATATGAAGTATAGGCATGAATATTTCGTCCAAGTCCTCAATCAGCATAGTCTCCATTGGCAGCGTCATCTCCTTCCTCATGTGCACTCCTGCTGCCATCTCCATTGACGTACATGCTCCACAACTTGTCCCTCGCGTCCATGCTTGGTCCATCATTCCTAAGAGAGACGAACACATTTGATTTAGGCAGCATCATATTCTCATGAATATTAGGAGTAGCTTGTAAAAAGGAAAGTACTTGTTGATTAAGTTGACATGCACGAGCTCTAGTCATAGGTCCTTGTAATGTAGGTGGTGTAGTAGTGGCGGTTGCATCTATAGCAGGGATGTCCTCATCATCCTCCCCTTCTTGAATTGAAGTCGTCCTCGACGCCATCTCATTATTCTCTCCCAAGTATGGCTTCAAATCTGCAATGCTAAATGCGGGACTAACCCGAAAATCTGCAGGCAACTCAAGTTTATATGCATTATCATTTATTTTCTCTAACACCTTGAAAGGACCATCAGCTCGTGGCATTAACTTGTACTTGCGCAAATCAGGAAAACGATCTTTGCGCAAATGTAACCAAACAAGATCTCCAGGTTCAAACACAATTTTCTTTCTCCCCTTATCCCCATACATTTTATATTTTGCATTCATGCATTCAATATTTTCTTTAACAGTGGCATGCAACTTTAACACCAAATCAGCACGACACATTTTAGTAGTATAATGCATGGAACGATTATAAGCAAATTCGATATGAGGCAAGCATTCTTCCCACTTTTTTAAATTCTGTTTTAAAACAGCCCTTCACATAGTAGACAAAGTTCTATTAACCACTTCAGTTTGGGGATGACATGTAGTACTAAACAGCAACTTAGTTCCCAACTTTGCCCACAAGCATCTCCAAAAATGGCTAAGAAACTTAGTGTCACGATCTGAAACTATAGTATTTGGCACACCATGCAAACGAACAATTTCACGAAAGAACAAATCAGCAATATGTGTAGCATCATCAGTTTTGTGACAGGGAATAAAGTGTGCCATTTTCGAAAATCTATCCACAACAACAAAAATACTATCCCTCCCCTTCTGTGTGCGTGGCAATCCTAAAACAAAGTCCATAGAAATATCCTCCCAAGGCACACTAGGAACAGGAAGAGGCATATATAAACCATGCGGATTAAGACGTGACTTAGCTTTTTGACATGATAAGGAAAAAGGATGATCCTATGATTGTTGTCCCGATCTTTCACAGCGAGTAACCCGAAAAGTAATTCCTTCCAACAACATCAAAGGACGTCACCTGAAGGTGAGGAACGAATCCAGCAAGCAACGTGGAGATAAACACCACGCCTCAAACCTGAGCTTGATAATCCTTGATGAACACAAGAACCCTCACAACAACCTCTATTATAATCTGATAAATGGCATCGCCGTCCCCGGAGGGAAGCTTCACCAATGGAGCACAAAACTATAAGTGTTTTTGACTAATGAATTGAACTCCTTAAACCCTAACTCGGCCAACTCCTTATATGGAGGCTGGGGCGCCCCACTAATGGGCCTAGCTGGTTCGGTTGGACAGGCCCAAAACAAACACTTATTAAAAATAGCAAAGACATAAATAAAAATACAATTGACACAACTAGCTTGGTGGAGTCCTGAAATTAGGCTGCACCTCCTCCGTCATGCCCATATCATCCTCCCCCCTTCAAGAAGCGCTGTCCCCAACGCTTGAGGGTTGGCTCGAAAAGGTGGCGTGATATCAGCAACAACATCACGTGTCTTCACCATCTTCAAGTCTCGCTTGCCTTCCACTCCACATCCTCCCTCTCGGCTTGCTTGACTTGATTTTCTTCTCCATATGAACTATGGCGCCACCATCTTCTCCTTGCCGTGCCGCGGCAGAAATTTGGGCGAAACTGTGCCGCGGCAGGAAACTGCATCAACGCTTGCCGCAGCAGGAACCTGATTGGTGAAGCTTGTAGCGCCAACCTGCCCTCTCTTAGGAACCCTTGCTGGAGCCTTTTGTCGCTAAACATGAGCCTTCGTTGTATGACCTCGCAAAGTGGTAATGCCCGGGCCACACAACTGACGCACATGTCCATCTTTTCCTTTGTGCATCCGCACTGCTGCTCCAACAAAATGCCTCACAGGTGTGCTGACATAGCTACGACCGTCTACTCGCGGTACCACACACACCGGGATACAATCAGCACAATCATCATCGGTTTGAACACCTTTGTTAACACAAACTGGAACACATGCTGCAATATCCCCCCTTTCTTCAACCGGCTTGTCACCAACAAGAACAACTGGCTCGTCATCTACATGCTCGGCTGAATCAGTTTCAGTACCAATGCTCCTTGTATCATGCTCCTCTTGCTGCAACTTAGCTAGCCTTGGCTTTGGCTTAGCTTTATGCAACTTCTCCTTGCGCACCACCAGCACCACATCGGACTTGATTTGATCATCTTGCATAGGCTTCAAAGTCTGCTGTGTGCCATCATGCACAAACGAATATGTATTTGCTCTTCCAGCATGCATAGCATTGCGATCATACTGCCATGGATGTCCAAGTAACATCCCACACACCTCCAATGGCAACACATCGCACTCAACCTCATCAACATAGTCCCCAACTGTAAATGGCACACGTACCTTATGTGTAACCTTCAGCATACCGCAACTATTCAACCACTCAACATGCTTCGGTTCAGGAATACGCCATGTGGACAACCCCAAAGTCTCCACTACTGCCTTGCTAATGCCATTACAGTAGCTACCGCTGTCAATCATCAACTTGCATGCTTTGCCTTTGATCATACACTGCGCCTGAAATAAATTCCATCGCTGGCCTCTATCCGTTGTCATGCAAGTATCATCATGTACTCTTTTCAGTTGCATATTCAGCCCACTCAATGGTACAACATCCTTAGGAAAAACCACCTTGTCCATCTCCGTGGACTTCTCCAAAAATCTAGCAGTCAAAAATTGTTTGAAATCTTTCCAACTAGAAGTTATTCCCATCGCGGACCTCGCTTCACGCCACAAACTAGCCAAAGTCTCATCCACACGCCGGTATGCAAGGACATATTCCGTATGGCCACCAAACGTGCTATCAAGTGTGTGACATCTTGTGAAACCAAGGTCCATATCAGATTCCCAAGACTGAAACTCTATGTATGTGGCAGAACTCGCCAACCTCCATTTTATGTTTGTGGACTCAAGTGCCAAACCTACTATGATAGTGGTGTAGTCATGATATATCTCGTCGGACTTTGCCACCACACGAACATTCCTGGATAAAACCAACTCTGAATATTTGCGTCTACTGCACAGACTGTATCGCGGCAGAAAAAACTGCAAGAAACGGTGCCACGGCAGGAAAAGTCTGAATCTGGAACTTAATTGACCAAAAACTCGATGTTCCTGAACGAATTTGGCAATTCTGAGCCTACCGAGAAGGCGTAAACATACGAAGTGAGTTTGGTTGGATCGAACTTTTCGAGACGAATGATTTGAGGGGTCGAACGTCGAAAACGGAGTTCGTATGCAAAAGTTATGGCCGTTTCACTAAAACTGTCAAAATCTGTCCGAAAACGTGTCGCGGCAGGAAAAACTCGCCGAACCTGTGTCGTGGCAGGAATCCGACTCGTGGCAGAAAACTGAACTCAACTCGGTGTCGCGGCAGAGAAAATTGTCCGAAACTGTGTCGTGGCAGCAACCAAACCGAGTAGAACTCGAACTCGCGGCAGGAAAAACGATGAGAAATCGTGCCGAGGCACGAAAACAACTCGGATTGGGACCTCGAGTTCGACTTGATGCGCAACTTGAACGATGCCACAAACGCGATCCAACTCGGACAAAATAATAATCAGCAGCCTCTATGCACAATCTCCTCCAAGCAAATCAATCTGCACGAGAGGCTCCAAGCAAACTCTTTCCAATCAACCGATCTAGATGAGATCGATCAACACAACCTCGCCGTGATCAACCTAGAAATGTGATACCACATGATAAGGAAAAAGGATGACCCTATGATTGTTGTCCCGATCTTTCACAGCGATCGATCAACACAACCTCGCCGTGATTAAGGACGAATTTGTTCCAAGTTCTCCCTTCTTTACAATTCTGCAATACATCTTTAAAATCTACATCATGTATATATTGTGCTTTAATGGTTTCCAATCCAAATATTTTAAAGTCTAGCTGAGACAACATATATAGCATCGAGATAAAGCATCAGCAATAACATTGTCTTTACCCTTTTTGTGTTTAATAACATAATAAAAAAGACTCAATAAATTCAACCCACTTAGCATGACGACGGTTCAGCTTTGCTTGACTACGAATATGCTTCAAAGATTCATGATCAGAATGTATACCAAATTCTTTAGGCCATAAATAATGTTGCCAAGTTTCTAAAGTCCGAACAAGAGCATATAATTCCTTATCATAAGTTGAATAGTTCAGACTAGGCCCACTCAATTTTTCACTAAAATATCCAACAGGTTTTCCATCTTGTAACAACACACCTCCCAACCCAATTCCACTAGCATCACATTCAAGCTCAAAAGTCTTATTAAAATCAAAAAGTTGGAGCAAAGGAGCATGTGTTAACTTATCTTTCAATAGCATGAAAGCCTCTTGTTGTGCATCGCTGTCGTGGTGGTGTCACGGCAGATGCCATATAGGCTTGATGTGGGGCCGATCGGACGCTGGAGGTACCGGGGAGGGCTTGCACGCACGGCGTACAGACACAAACACGCACACACTCACACACACACTCACGCGATTTACCCAGGTTCGGAGCTCTCGTGAGGAGATAACGCCCCTACTCCTGCTCGCTGCTTGATTTATATGTGGATTACAATTAGTTACAAGCTTGCTCCTTGAACTGTATGCAAAGAGCTGCAAGATCTAAGCCTCTACCGAGTCTGGGCCTAGCTCTCTGGCTCTCCTCCAGCTCCCAGGAACTGCTAAGTATTTGCTCAGCGTTTCTGCCTAGCCTCTGGGAATCGTCCCTGTAATAGGAGCCCCTGGTACCCCTTATATAGAGAAACCCAGGGTTACAGTGTAAAACATTGCTACTGGCGCCATACCCCTTGGTCTCCGGCCGGCACGGGCGCCGCTGCGCCATACCCAGACCGTGGCAGCGCTGGTCGCCACGGTCGCCGCTGCACCCGACAGCACGCCCAAGCCTAGGCCCAGCGCCACTGTGCCGCGCCGCACGCGTCAGAGGCGTGGCCGAGGCTTGGCACGCCGTCCACTTGCAGCACGCCGCCGCCCTTGTTTCGCTCCGTGTCTCAAGGAGCTTGGACCACCGTCCGAGATGACCCCATCCGGCATATGCATGCCCCATGATCTTGACCCGGTTTAACCCTTCCTGCACATAAGAACAACAAAGGGGATTCCGACATATAATAATCATGATCCGACATAGGGATATGTCGGTTAACCTTTACCCGGATGACCCCGGATAAAACCTGTATGGTATGTCGGTTTCCATTGACTCGGTCAACTCCGAGTCAACTTTATTTTACCATATTGACCCCACTCGGGGGCCTCCCCCGACATTAGTCCCCGAAGCTGGCGCGGTCCTGCAGCCTCGGATGGAGGACCACGGCAGGTTTACCCGAAAGACCAGCATTCTTAAGTTGATTCCCGACATAACATATGCCGGCGAAATTCATATGTCGGAAAGCAGCTTTTGCCTTTCTCTGTGATATTCGACTTAATGTCGGACTGTTCCGAATCACTGGAAGAACCCACAATTCTTCCGAGTTATTGGTTCCTCTACGTGGCAGAACATCTCTGCCCAACGCCTCGACACTTGCGCCCGGATGGACGTGCCACTGGCACGCACGCCACTTGTGTCACGCCGGTTGCTTCGGGAACTGTGCACACGACAGTACTTGATTGCAGCCTTGACCACACCGCCCGCGTCTCCTCGGGTCCTGCCCGATCAAGTGTGCGGCGTTATAACCGTTGCCACCCTGTGGCCTCTCGCGTGGCCGATCGTGCGGCGGTTAAGCCACGTAGGAAATCGTGGAGGAGATCGTGGGGCCATAACTTCCCGTCCGTTACGGGATCGTGCGCAGCAGATCGCGCGCCCACGATCTCCTCAAATCGCCCTTAAATACCAGGGAGGGGGCACCAGTCTTCCCCTCCGCATCATCTCTCTCTTGCCTCACTCTCCTTTCCAGTGCGCAGAGCACAAGCACCGCCGCCGCCCGCACGCACGGAACGCGCACGCCGACGAGTCACTTGACGCCGACGCCCCCGACGCGCAGCGCCGCCGCCGCCGCCGACGCACGGCACCACCGCCGTACACCGCGACACCGCGGTAAGATCTCGTCCTCCTCTCTCTTTTTTCTTTTGCGCATTAGCATCTGTTCCTCCTCGAGTTCTTCACCGCGGCGGCACCGATGCGTCGCCTCCGGTGAGTTCGCGTTCCAGACATGGTTCACCGCTGGTGGATTAGCCACCGTAAAACTTTTTCTTCCCTTCCTTCTTGCTCACTAGCTCTTGGCATCTAGGTTAGATGCAAACACTCATAATCTTCCCCGTTTGCTTCTTGTTTTCCTTTTTCTTTTCTTTTTACTGTAATGATTTTGATCTTGGTGTCGTGATTCCTTTTGTAGCTCTCCAAAACTCTTCTCCGACATGTCGAACAACCCCAGCCTCGAGGTGGCAGAGGTGGTGGAAGAGGGAGTAGCCGAGGAATCCATCCGGGCTGCCTGGGAGGGCTCCTATGTCCGCCAAGCCGACATAGATTGGTTGATTCGGACCCGGCGGATCCCTGCCGGGGTGGCGTGCCGGGTTCCGGGTCCAGAGATGACCCCGAATTTGCAAGAAGGCGAGTACGTCGTCTTCATCGCGCACTTCGAGCGAGGATTCGGCCTACCCGCCAGCGCTTTCTTCCGGAACTTTCTCAACAAATTCGGTCTCCAACCGCACCAACTCCCGGCAAACGCCTTCACCACGCTCTCCGCCTTCGTCTCCTTCATGGAGGGCTATCTCGGTCTCTGGCCAACTGTTGAGGCCTGGTCCAAGTACTTCGGATTCCGGAAGCAGGTCATTCCGAATCCCGAAAATCCGGACGCGCCCAAGGTGATGACACAATGCGGAGCCGCCACCATCAATCCTCGGCGCGGCTCCATCTTTCCCCGGATTCTCGGTTTGGAGTCATGCCGGAAATGGCAACACTCCTTCTTCTACGTGAAGAACACCACCGAGGTTGACATGATCAACTTGCCGAGATTCTCCATCGGCCCCCCAACCGCACAACTCAACTGGGGGTATAATCCAGCGGATAAGGATTTGGTGGTCAACCATATCCACCAGATCGACGAGCAGCTCAGGGACGAAGGGATGACCTCCGATGACCTGCTCGCCACCTTTATCAGTCGCCGAGTCATGCCTCTCCAACGCCGGGTCCATAAAATCTGCCACATGAGTGGCCCGCTGGACCCAACCCGAATCAGCACCGTTGAGCTGGATAATGCCCAGATCCGACAGCGCATCAAAGCCATAGCCCGGACCAAGATGCCGGAGACATGGGAATGGGGCAAAGAACCCCACAGCCGGAACAACCTTCCCCCGCAAGTAAGTACTCCTGCCGACATAACTTTCTTACCGACATAAACTTTCATGTCAGTACAACTCGGTACTTGTTATTAATCGCTTTCCCTTTCTCATTACGCAGAGATTCGGTCGGCAACTGACCGAAGACTGGAGAAAACCCCTCCGCCAACTGGGGTAAAGACCGAGTCGAGGCCGACTCGGAAGACCCAGATGACGAGGACAACATGCCCATCCCGGACGCCAGCCTGCTTTCTGCCACGGGTAAGACTCGCGCTTCCTCCATCCGAAATTGGTCTGAAGATGAAGACGACGATTGTCGGATTTTAGAGGTGTATGATCCCCTCCCCGTAGCATACTCATATCCGATGTCCCCGACCTCAGCTGATTTGGATGAAGTGGTCGAGGTGGCGCCGCTCGCCACAGGACCCAAGGGCGTAGCTCGGAAACGCCCAGCAGTAGCGGCCGCACCCACAGACGCCGGAACCTCCGGGACCTCTGGTCCCGCGCCCAAAAAACAACGAGTTAAGGTGGCGGCGAAGCGCCAGCGCCCCGTCACTAAGGGGTAAGATACCCTCTTGCCGACATATACTTCGTGCCTTTGACTGAACTTGCTCTTTCTGTACTCATCCTCTTGACAACATACATTGCTATCTTGATTTTCCAGCGCGGCTCCTCTGAAGACGAAGGCCCCCACTTCTGGGTCTACCGACCGGATCCCACCAAGGACACCGACGCCACCTCGGCCCGACGATACTCGGGTTCCGAGTCCAATGAGAATGAGTCCGGTTGCGGACATCCCGGCTCCGGGATCCGGAGCCGGAACTGAAGACTCGGTCGGGGCCGCAACTGCAGCGCCTGAAGTAATTTATCTCGGGGCCAGCTCTTCGGCTCCCGAGGTCCAAGAGGACTCGGCACAGCCGAGTCAACAGCAGCAAGCCAGAGCAGCAGACTCGGCCGCAACAACAACAACAACCGCAGCAGCAACCTCAGCAGCCACAAGCTCCGCCACCTCCATCACAGCAGCACCAAAAGAAGAAGCAGCAACAAACTCCAGCAGCACCGCCACCGCCAAAACACAAGTCGCAGCCTTCGCCCTCGAAATCCAAATCGACGTACACGGCCAAGCCAACACCGCCTCCGGCACAGCCGCAGCCGCAGCCACAAACATTTAAGGCCCCAGTTCCTGCTACTGGGGTATCGGCAGAAAAGGCACCGGCGACGTCAGTGTCGGCGAACCCGGAACGGCAGCTGGTTGTGCCACCGAGTCAAGGGACACCCTTAGTGGCTTTAACCAGCATTCAGCCCGCTGACTGGGTTCATGCCCCGGTGCGAACTGCTAGCGGAAAAAGCCTTGGCTCCCTTGAACATTACAATACGGAGTGGAACGCCGTCGACATGGGCGAAGTGAGCTCACGATCTCCAGCAGGTCATGTCATAGAACATCCGGCGGGGCCGAGTCTGGTTGGCCAAAAGATGCACGCCGCAAAGGCCGCTCTTCTCGCAGCCGACCAAGCAGCCGCGGTAAGCTATGCCGAGTAAATATAACTCGGTTTATTTCTTTAATGTAGATATTATCCATCCCCAGTCCCCGAGATTCGGGTCGAGTGACCGAGACTCGGCTGAGTAAGGATAACTCGGGCTGAATCTTCATCAACAATATTAATATCTCTTCTTTTCAGATCTGCATGACCAAACGCACGCATGTGCACCGCAAGCTTCTGCTGGCCCACAAAAGCCTCTCCGATAAATACAAGTTGCTGCGAGCCAAGCTGGATCAAGTGGCGGACTCGGCACTCAAGGCCGAAGGATTGAGAAACGATCTCGGAAATCGAGTGTAAGCCATATTTTTGCCTTTGAACTTATACTTGCCTCAAATCTCTCCTTCTGACATCAGCCACCTCGACACAGCCGCACATAAGGAGCGCGAGCTTGCTCACGAGGCCGAGCTGAAGAGAGAGCAGGAGGAGATATCCCGGCTGAAGGCCGAGCTGGAGCAAACTCGGAGTCAGGCCGCCGAGTCGGAGAAAACCGCCGCCACAGAGAAGCAACTCCGAGAAGAGGAGACTCGGAAGCTGAAGGACTCTCTTGCAGAATCCAAATCCGAGGCAACCTCGGCTGCGAGCGAGCTCCGAGATCTGAAGGCCAAGATCGCGCAGTGGCTGGTGGATATCTCCAAAATTAACTCCGAGATGGACAGTAAGCTCCTTCCCCTCCTGCCTTTATTCACTCTATTATTTTTCTTCTTAAATAACTCATTCTGGCGTTAGCCATTCCTTACTCAGAGCGCTTCCCCCACACCAAGGCTGCCGCGGACAAGAGCGCTGCCGAGCACCGGTTCAAGAAAATCAAGGATGGCCCAATCTCATCCGAGTGGGATATGGATGCCCACTTGGTGGCTCTGAAGGCTCGCTTGGTCCCAATGAGGTCCATCGGGATGAACCTCCTCACCGCTGCCATCCGAGCTTACAACGTTCTCTGGCCCGGGTGTGAAGCCCCTCTGGTTGTTGATGAGCTGGCCACGTGCCTGCTGGCTTCCGAGGCAAGACTCGATGATTGGCGATCATCCGCCGCCCGAGTCGGAGCGGATGAAGCGCTAACATACGTGCTATCTTGGTACGAGGAGCTTGACCTCGACATGCTGAAGACAGTGCGGGACGGGTCCAGGTGGCTCTCTGACCCGGAACACATCCAACGCCGCCAAGAGTTGGCTCACTCGCTCATCCAGTATGCTCCAGTACACAGCTTTGTCCCGGGTGATCGGGTTCCCCACTCGGAAGAATTGGAGACCGACGGCGAAGGCGAAGAAGAAAACGAAGAGCCCGTCGATGAAGAAATCCAAGCCGATACTCCTCCCGACACAGCCACAGGCACCACCTCGGCTGCTGCGACCAAAGATAGCGCCGAGACCTCGACCTCGGAACCGGCCAAGACCGATGCCGCTGCCTCTGCTCCAAGTATCTAGAATCCTGCTCTGCCTAGACTTAAAAAACTCAAATCGTCAAATCCCCGGAATGCCGGGTGCAAATGTAATATAAACCTTTAGCTTTTTATGCTTGGTACTTGGTTCGTTTACTTTGCACATTTTTAGCATGTTTTACTTAGTATGCCGAATCATTCTGAACCGAGTCCCCGAGCTCGCTTTCTTGTTTACCATACTTAGCAACCTTTGCTCTTGCCTACCTCGATGGGTTTCTTGGCAGTCGAGTCACAAGATTACCGAGATACGGCATACAATACTAATGAACTTTGAGTCAAAGCTCATAATCATCCGACATAAAAATTAGGAACGAAACAACTTGTGCCGAAACGCACTTGGGCCGAGTCCCCGAGTTTGTTTTCTTGTGTACTACTTCTTGCAATCTCAGCCCTTGCCTACCTCGATGGGTTTCTTGGCATTCGGGTCACAAAATCACAATAACATAGCATACAATACTCAAAACTTTGAAACATGGTCTAGAGCCATCCGACATAAAACAGAAAAGAAAACCGAATCGCCCCTGGACCGAGTCCCCGGGTCTGTTTTCTTGTTTACTATCCCTTGCAATCTCAGCCCTTGCCTACCTCGATGGGTTTCTTGGCATTCGGGTCACAAAATCACAAAAACATAGCATACAATACTTGCAAACATGGAGGCACGATTTTTGGAGCCACCCGACATAAAGGAAACAGATATAAACAAACATACAACACAAGATTCATAGCAAGGCAGTCCCCGAGTTTCATCTCGGAGTGCCGACATTTCATTTCAAAGTTTTGAGATACATACAGTGAGTCCTTAAGAGTAAAATGGGCGTAGCAGAGCTACATTCCAAGGTCGCTTGGTCTCCTCTCCGGATCTATCCATTCGGTTCTTCACCTGTGCCTGGGCATCAATAAGATAATATGCATCGTTGTTCAAAGCTTTGCTCACAATAAATGGCCCTTCCCAAGGAGGTGAGAGTTTGTGCATTCCGGCGGTGCGCTGTACCAGCCTGAGCACCAAGTCTCCTTCTCGGAACTTGCGAGGATTTACTTTCCGGCTATGATAGCGTCGAAGATTTTGCTGATATATTGCCGATTTGGACAATGCCAATTCTCTTGCTTCCTCGAGCAGATCAACATCATTTTCTCGGGCTTCCTTTGCCTCTGACTCGGTATATAAAGCAACTCTTGGCGAGTCATGCTCTATGTCGGTTGGCAGAACTGCCTCTGCTCCATAAACCAGGAAGAATGGCGTATAGCCAGTGGAGCGATTCGGCGTGGTCCTCAGACTCCACAGTACTGACGGAATCTCATCCAGCCAACAACCCGGAGCACGCAACAGTGGCTCAATCAACCGGGGTTTGATGCCGGATAAGATTAAGGCATTTGATCTTTCCACTTGTCCATTGGACTGCGGATGCGCCACCGAGGCCAGGTCTAGCCGGATTCTTTTTTCCTGGCAAAACCGAGCAAAGGCTCCCTCGGCGAAATTGGTGCCATTATCCGTGATAATGCTGTGCGGGTGTCCATACCTTAGGATAATATCCTTTAGGAATGACACGGCTGTGCGGCCATCGCACTTTCTGATTGGCTTCACCTCGATCCACTTGGTGAACTTGTCCACCATCACCAGGATGTGAGTCATGTTACCTCGGGCTGGTCTAAATGGTCCCACCATATCCAGACACCATACTGCAAATGGCCAAGTGATAGGAATAGTCTTAAGAGCTGATGCCGGCATATGAATCTTATGAGCAAACCTCTGACATCCTTCACATTTGCGGACAATATCTTCTGCTTGTTGCAAAGCGCTGGGCCAGTAAAATCCATATCGGAATGCTTTAGCCACTATAGCTCGGGAAGAGGCGTGATGACCGCACTCCCCCTGGTGGATATCTCGGAGGATTCTTTCTCCCTCTTCTGGCTCAACACAGCGCTGAAGCACAGTGGTCACACTTCTCTTGTACAGCTCTTGATTGATGATTGTGAAGGATTTGGATCGCCTTTGGATTTGTCTGGCCGAGACCTCATCACTCGGTAGAGTGCCATCCAACATGAAGGTCATGATGGGCTGCGCCCATGCCGGTACCGGGCGAGTGCCGAGTACAGGCTCGTCGATTTCCATCGCATCAACCGACATCACCACACCCGACATAGGCTGGTGAGCCCCCGAGTCCTCCCAAGGAGTCCCCGAGTTCCGCCAAGCAGCTTTCCAATTCTCCAGCGTAATCGCCGAGTCTTGCTGAATATAATCAACATCCATGGAAGTCCCCGGGTCCTGCGCAGCAGTCCCCGAGTCCTGCAACTTGCTTCCGATATCTACATCCATCGGAATGACACCGAGCTCCGGATTACCCGGGATGAATATTGAGTCTGACTCGGGTGAAGGCCTGATTGATGGCTTGTGAAGATGCTCCAGTGACACTCCGGGCGGAATGGCTTGCCGATATGACCCAATCTTGGACAACATGTCTGCACTCTCATTATCTGTCCGCCGAATGTGCGTGAACTCGCACCCATCAAAGAATCCCGAAACTTTCTGGACATGGAACCGGTATGCCGCCATGTTGGCATCTAGGGCATCCCAGTTGCCTGATGTTTGCTGAATCACCAGGTCCGAGTCACCATAGCAGATGATCCGGCGGATTCCAATTTCCTTGGCCACTTTGAGTCCATGAATCAGCGCTTCATACTCGGCGACATTGTTGGATGCCGCGAAGTGTACTTGCAATACGTATTTCAGCTGATCTCGCTTTGGCGAGGTGAGAACTACACCAGCTCCCAGGCCATCCTTTACCTTGGACCCGTCAAAATGCATTCTCCAGTAGTTGGAGTCAGGTAAGGACGGCTCATACTCCATTTCGGCCCAGTCTACGAGGAACTCGGCCACCGCTTGAGATTTGATGGTATCTCTTCTGGCATACTGCGGCGCATAAGCTGCAAGCTCAATAGCCCATTTGGCGACTCGGCCACTGGCATCTTTGTTACCTATGATTTCCGACACAGGGGCCGCACTCACGACAGTTATGGGATGCTCCTGGAAGTAATGCTTTAGTTTTTTGGCCGCCATATAGACGCCGTAAGTCATTTTTTGATAGTGAGGGTAGTTTTGTTTCGATGCGGAGAGCACCTCACTCAAATAATATACCGGCCTCTGCACGGTAGCTCCTTGTTCTTCTCGCTCCACCACTACTACGACACTAACGACTCGGTTAGTGGCCGCAATGTAGAGCAGCATGGGCTCACTCGGTAGTGGCGAAGCCAATATCGGCGCAGTAGCCAACATCTTCTTTAGCTCATGAAATGCCGCGTCCGCTTGCGGAGTCCAGCTAAATTTATCTGATTTTTTCATTAGTTGGTATAAGGGCAAGGCCTTTTCTCCCAACCGACCTAAGAAACGACTCAAAGAAGCCAGACACCCGGTGTATTTCTGGACATCTCGGAGGCATTTCGGCAACTTCATATTTTCTATCGCCCGGATCTTAGTCGGGTTTGCCTCGATACCTCGGCTAGACACGAGGAAACCGAGTAACTTTCCTGCTGGTACACCGAATGTACACTTATCCGGATTAAGTTTAAGTCGGAATTTTCTTAGGTTTGCAAATGTCTCTTTGAGATCATCCAGCAAAGTGTGTTTTTCTTTAGTTTTAATAACTATGTCGTCGACATACACCTGCACATTTTTACCTATCTGGTCATGCAAGCATTTTTGCATACAGCGCTGATAAGTGGCACCAGCATTTCTCAAACCGAAACACATGACACGATAGCAATAAGCCCCGTACGGGGTGATAAAAGCAGTCTTTATTTGATCATCAGGATTGAGTGGTATCTGGTGAAAACCAGAGTACGCATCTACAAATGATAACAGCTCACACCCGGCCGTGGAGTCGATCACCTGATCGATCCGAGGCAGCGGAATGGATCTTTAGGACATGCCTTGTTCAGGTGTGTGTAGTCGACACACATGCGCCAGACAGTGGCAGCATCCGGTTCTTCTTTCTTCTTTTCTACCAGGACCGGGTTAGCCAACCAATCCGGGTATTTCACCTCGACGACAGCATTTGCTGCAAGTAACTTGGCTAACTCGTCACCCACAGCCTTCCTTCTTCCTTCGGCAAGACGCCGTGTCGGTTGCTTCACAGGCCTAGCATCTGGCCTGACATGCAGAGAATGCTCAGCCAACTCCCTCGGAACACCCAGCAAGTCCTGACTGGACCATGCGAAGATATCCCGATTCTCACGGAGGAAGTGGATGAGCTCGCTTTCCTATTTGCTGTCCAGCCCGGCACCGATGATGACGGTGTGGTCCGGGTTAGACTCGTCTATGCCCACTTTCTTGGACTCCTTCGCTGCCTGGAAGGTTGCAGTCTGCTGCGGGTTGGCCGGACTCGGTATACCGAGTTGAGCAGATTGGGCCAGAGCTACCACCTCATGGATTCTCTTCTTCTCGGCAGCGATCACAAGTGACTCGGCCAGCATAGATCCGGCAGAGGCACACTCCATGGAACGCTTGTAGTCACCCGAGATAGTGATGACACCATTCGGACCCGGCATCTTCATCTTCAGGTAGGCCACATGAGTGGACGCCATGAACTTGGCGAGCACTGGCCTACCGAGTAAGGCATGATACGGGCTTTCGAGGTCCACAACCTCGAACAGCAGACTCTCGGTCCTGCTACTGCTTTTGTCGCCGAAGGCAACATCGACCCATACGGTGCCCATAGGTGCATGCAAGACACCCGGCACGATACCATGAAAGGTAGTTCTGCTTGGCTGCATCATGTTCTCGGTTATACCGAGCTTGACCATGGTATCTCGGTACATAATATTGATGCTGCTCCCGTTGTCCACAAGGACCCGGGTGAACCTGACATTAATGCTTGGTCCGACGAATGTCGGATCCACCACCAGAGCATAACCTCCGGGATTCGGCATGACCTTAGGATGGTCCTTGACACTCCAACTGATCTGATCCTCGGACCAGTACATGAATTTCGGCACCGCCGGCATAACAGCATTCACCTCCATCGCACGCCTGTGCTGACTCTGCTTGTCATTGGGTTCGGTCACAAAGACCATGTAACTCTGGTGGGGCTCTCGATACTGATTCTGTCTACTCGGGCCAGCATTGCCGTTGTAATTGTTGTTGTTGTTGTTGGCTACCTGATTGACATCCTCCTGTCTCGGCTATGCATTCAGGGGTTGAGCATTTGCACCTGTCAGAGGTGCGGGTCTCGGTGTCGAACCAGTAGCCGCTGACTGATTCTTGTGCCAGTCACAGTCGCGAGTCGAGTGTTGCGCCGGTTTGCTGGGGTGTCGGGTGTGAAAGCAGCAAGGGCCATCCAGCATCTTCTCATATATGTACCTCTCCTGCTCATCCAACTGTTTCTTGTTGCCATTCCATGGCTTCCTTTCACCGTTCCATGGCTTTCTCTCGCCGTTCCACGGCCTCTTCTCGCCGTTCCATGGCTTCCTTCCTTCCGAGTTCTGGCCCCAAGAGGGACCCTCATTCTTCTGGCGCTGGCTGCTGCCGGCACCCGCTTGATCTTGGTCGACAGCTGCGACCTGGTCCGACCCGTACCGGTAATCAGGTCGGTCTTCTCTTCTCTTGTTTCGTTTGTCCGGGCGATCGCTGCGCCGGCTCGATCTATCTCGGTCTTGAGCAGGATACCTCCTGCCCACATCAACCTGGGTCAGCAAGGGCTGTGTCGGATCACCGAGTGCATAGCTGTCAGCAATTGACATCGTCTCGGCCAAGGTGGCCGGCATCTCCCTCTGGAGCCTCTGCCAAAGCATGGAGCCATGTCGGCATCCTTGCGCAAACCACGCAATGGCTTGTGACTCGATCACTCCTTCACAGGAGTTCCGGATCGTGCTCCACCGGGTCAGGTACTCCCGGTCAGTTTCGTCTTCTCGCTGCCGACACATGGACAGCTGCTGAGGTCGATTCGGCCTCTTATAAGTACTGGAGAAGTTGCTGACGAAAGCGTCGGAGAAGTCAAGCCAGCAGTCAATGCTGTTCTCCTCCAGATTGTTCAGCCAGATTCGGGCTGGTCCCTCTAGCATCTGCGGTACATACCGCACGGCCCATCGGCGACTGCCACCAGCGATATGCACCGCTGTGACGTAATCGGTCAACCAGTCCTCCGGCTTGGTGCTGCCGTCATAGGTCTTTGCACCCCGGGGGAGCTGGAAATTCGGCACCGGTGGCTGTTTCATGATCCGGGGCCCAAAGCACGCAGGACCCGGTGGGCCTTGCTCCTCCAGCAGTTCAGACAGATAGATTCTGTCAAGCTTGTTGCGGACGTCGTGAGCCGGTAGCTGGCGAGCTCCCAGCCTAGCACCGAGTGCACCCTCGGTCGCCAGATCTCTGTATCTTGTGTACCCGGCACGCTCCATGGCCGAGTAACCGTCGTCGTACCGGTCAGCGGCCGGCTCAGCATACCCGGCACCCGCTTGATGACGAGGTGGAATGGGTGCCGGATACCGAGGTGGCTGACCCGGATTCACCGGATTGACCCGGTTGGCCTCTTGTCTGCCCTGAACGGGTCCTGGCCTTCCCTGGCCGACATTGCCCTGGGCAGCCTTCTGTTTTCCGGCATATACCGGATCATACGCCTGCATCTGTTTGTTCTTGCCAGAGTTCACACTCTGGCCACGGCTTGCGCCGACATACGGCGAAGAGGCCTGTCCCTTGGACGCTCCTCCAGCATTTCCACCCGAGTAAAGGTACCCGGATCCTCCTACACCCGGATTTGCATTCCGGTATGCCTCATTCTGCCTGTTGGCTACAGCTACCAACTCATTAACTCGGTCCTGCTGCCTACTACGAGCTTCACCGGATAAATTAGGTAACTCAGCTATAGCAGCCTCAGCAGCTCTAAGATTCTTGCCCGGGGTACTATATTTCGGCCGGCCTGCCGACACATGACTAGCAGTTTTACCAGATCTAGCTCTACCATCTCTAGCTATCTCGGCATTGAGGTCTCTACCTCTAGCACGTACCTCATTTATGCGACTAACCGGGTTGGCTACCGGCGTAAAACCATGAGCGATATTGTACTCACGGAGGGATATGTCGAAGTCCTGTCTGACTTGGGCCACCACCTGAGCCTCTCGGAGTATCTCCTGACGCTGCTGTTCCAACTCCGCCTGAGTCAGAGCAACATCTGTGCTCGGAGCCACTGGCGTCGCCAGCTTCTCGATCGCGTCCTGAAGAGGACTCGGCGTCACCGGCACAGCTGATGTACCGGCCTGCTCCGGACGATTCTCCGGCCTCTCCAGCGGCGGGCGCGCCGTCCTGGTAGTTCTGGTGCTGACCTCGGCATCAACAACCGGGGCGGTCACCATGACCTCTGCACAGCTAGCAGCGGGACGGGCGATACGTCGGCCGCGAGATGCACACACAGCGGGGGGATCCGCTGCAACCTGCACCCTTTCGAGAAACTGGCAGGGAACCTCGGTGGCGACGTAGACGGTGAGGGAGCCGAACTCGATGAGGCAGCCGTTCTGGGGTAGCGGCCTGCTGCCGAAATAGCCAGCGTTGTCGCTGACGACGTTGAGCGAGCCGAACCTGTGGACAAGGCCACAGAGAACGCGCTCACCCGACTCGATGAAGGAACCCGTCCGGATGAACACACCAGCCAGCGCCGCTGCTGGCCCCACGGTGGGCGCCAACTGTCGTGGTGGTGTCACGGCAGATGCCATATAGGCTTGATGTGGGGCCGATTGGACGCTGGAGGTACCGGGGAGGGCTTGCACGCACGGCGTACAGACAAGAAACACACACTCACTCACACACACGCACACGATTTACCCAGGTTCGGGGCTCTCGTGAGGAGATAACACCCCTACTCCTGCCTACTACTTGATTTATATGTGGATTACAACTAGTTACAAGCTTGCTCCTTGAGCTGTATGCAAAGAGCTGCAAGATCTAAGCCTCTACCGAGTCTGAGAATAGCTCTCTGGCTCTCCTCTAGCTCCCAGGAACTGCTAAGTATTTGCTCAGCGTCTCTGCCTAGCGTCTGGGAATCGTCCCTGTAAGAGGAGCCCCTGGTACCCCTTATATAGGGAAACCCAGGGTTACAGTGTAAAACATTGCTACTGGCGCCATACTCCTTGGTCTCCGGCCGGCACGGGCGCCGCTGCGCCATACCCAGACCGTGGCAGCGCTGGTCGCCACGGTCGCCGCTGCACCCGACAGCACGCCCAAGCCTAGGCCTAGCGCCACTGTGCCGCGCCGCCCGCGTCAGGGGCGTGGCCGAGGCTTGGCACGCCGTCCACTTGCAGCACACCGCCGCCCTTGTCTCGCTCCGTGTCTCAAGGAGCTTGGTCCACCGTCCGGGATAACCTTCACCCGGCATAGGCACACCCGTGCCCGTAACTCGGTTTGCCCTTTCCTGCATATACGAACAACAAAGGGAATTCCGACATATAATAATCATGATCCGATATAAAGCTATGTCGGTTTGACCTGACTCGGACGAATCCGGATAAACCAGTATGGTATGTCGGTTTCCGTTGACTCGGTCAACTCCGAGTCAACCTTATTTTACCATATTGACCCCACTCGGGGGCTTCCCCCCGACACCGCTGTACGAGAACTAGGAACCCGTATCCCAGGCAGGACCCCATGGAATAAGGCCCGCTGTCGCCACGCTACTATCTACGTTTCCGCTACGACTTCCGCTAGAGGCTCGATGTTCGATGTGTTGCCAACTTTTCACTGTTTCTCTATCTGTTTGTGCTTTAAAACGTAACGCTCACTTTATTTGACTTCTGTCTCTGTCACAGATGGCAGAGTTGTTCGCTGAGACTACCGCCGTACACATCCCCGGCTTCCCGCAGTTTCTGAGGGAGATCTGGGACCACCTCTACCCAGGCGCACCTCCCCCGACCTACCGCGTGTACCACAACCGTCTCGATAGGTCCACCTCAGAGTTCACCACCACCGTCCACCTGCGCCCGGAGCTCGTGACCGCGGGGAGCTCCCACGCCCTCACCTCCGGTGCAGGAGATGCCATCCTGTTCCTCCGCACCTTCGATCCCGTCATGAGGCAGTGCACCCGCTACGCCTACTTCCCGAGGTTAGCCTTAGACAGTGGGGACAATGTAATAGATTTTGTTGTTTACATGTTGTTTCTTTGAACATATTATGTATAGGGTTCTTTGAACATGAGATGACACACATGGAGATCAGAGGTCGTCGAGGAGGCAGTTGCTGGTGGCATGAAGAGTAGCTACACGGAGTACTAGCTCGCTGTCAAGGTGACGGCGCTCACGCACATTATCAACTACATAGCCGGAGGCCGTCATATGACGGTGGTGCAATCGTGACCGAGGAACAAGGTACATAAGCATTTTTTTTTCTCTCGTTGCAACGCATGGGCATGTTTACTAGTTATTAGGTAAAGAGGTAAAGATATGAGCCCCAGTTTCCATACAAAAGGAATTAGCAGGCTGATTTGGACGCACATAACCAGCTAGCAGGCGCGCCAAAAGGGCGCCCCAGCCTCTAATAGTCATATAGACCTGCAAGGCTGCAATGGATCTGTTCACGCCGCGTGGGGTGACCTTCTAGGTTTAATTAAACTGGTCGATAACTAGCCTTTGGACCGTGGAAGAGGCACCCAATGCCAGGAATATAGTAGAGTAGTCATGTAGGCTTCAGGGCTTTACTTGCCCCCTGTAATAAAAGATTCTGCCTCCTGACCTCAAGTCAGTTGTTGCGTCGCTTTCATCAAGAAAAGTTTAATACTACTTGTTTGTTTAATCAGACCCAGCAGGCCATTTAAATTAAATTACTGTGTTAGCAGTAGTATTCAAGCGGCCCAACGCGCATCATATTGGAATGGATTCCCCTTATTAATACACCTGACCTGGTCGGCTGCTAGACTCAGATCTACCATTAGCGCCAACGCAACACCACCATATCGATCACGGCGAGAAAGGAGAGCCATGGAGGCGACGGCGGTGAGCATGGGCAAAGCCGTGCTTGATGGCGCGCTGGGCTACGCCAAGTCCAAGGTGGCAGAGGAGATCGCGCTGCAGCTCGGCGTCGAGCGCGACGTGGACTTTATTACGGACGAGCTGCAGATGATGCAGTCGTTCCTGGTGATGTCTGATGAGGACAATGGCCAGAACAAGGTGTTCATGACCTGGGTGAAGCAGATCGGAGACCTGGCGTACAAAGTGGAGGACAGCCTCATGGATTTTGGCCTCCACAAGGAGAAGAAGCCGTTCTGGGGGTGCATCCCCCGCGCCCTATCTGATCGACACCGAATTGCCACGGAAGTGAAGGAGTTGAGAGCCAAGGTGGAGGATGTGAGCAACAGGAACCTGCGCTACCGCCTCGTCAAGGACGAAAAGGAAAAGCCTACCAGGGCCGAGAAACAGGCAAACATGGCTAGCGCGGCAATGCTTGGCGTCAACGAAGCAACGGCCGCCATCCTGGAGCAGGGCAAATCAGAGGTGAACCTCCACTCGCTGATCACCAGCAAGGAGGAGGATCTTAGGGTGATCGCCATGTGGGGAACAAGCAGTGATCATGGGAAGACGTCCGCCATCCAGGAGGTTTATGATGATCCAAAGGTATTAAAACGGTTTGGATTCCGTGCTTGGGTTAGGTTGATGTCCCCTTTCAATCCGCGAGAGTTCCTCTGGAGCTTGGTGAGGCAATTCTATGGAAATTCTCATCATGAGGTTGGAAAGCAAGAAAGCCAAACAAGTGTCGAGGCTATTTTTGATAAGATGGAGAAGATGGATCAAAGTGATTTAACCCGTGTGTTCAATGCACTTTTGTGTAGCAATAGCTACCTGATTGTGATAAATGACCTATCAGCAATAGAAGAGTGGCATTGCATTAAAATGTACTTTCCCAACAACAAGAAACAGAGTAGAATCATTGTTTCGACGCAGAATGGTGAAATTGCAAGCTTGTGCACAGAGAAACCGTACCAAGTGTCGGAGCTCAGGCAGTTGTCATGTGATCAAACTATTTATCTTTTCCACAAGAAGGTAAATATTTTTCTGGTAATCTTCTGTTATACATCTATTTCTTTTGCTGTATAGATGATATATTCTTCTTTTCATTACACAACATATTGCAGAATACAGAGGAGCACAGCATGTTCAGTGAAGAAAGGCTTACTGACATAAAGGAGAAACTGAAGGTAGGACTCCACCAGCTGATCAAAATTCACTTCTTGAATTACATATCTGTTAAATATATGGGCATCTATAATTGTCCGCAGTGTGTTCCTTTTTGTCCTCACTCCTCACACAGATAGACATTATGCGCGGCTGAACTTTAGCTGGTAAATTTGATATGCAAACATATTGGCATATACAGTCGAACAATTTGAAGACGCATCGAAATTAACATGAACTATTATTTTTATTTGATTCAATGGTTTCTACCTACTATTACATGTTTCTTAATGCGAATTCTTGAGTTTAATAAAGCGCCCTATGTCGGAAAAAATTACATGTTTATATGTAAGATGTATTCATGATTGTATAGGGGTAGTATGGATTTTTTGTATTTCACCTAAATGTGAAAGTAATTTATTTTTATAATTAAATAAGCTTGTACATCATTGTATTAAGAAAAACACCATGATGTGTCCACTGTACATACGGCAACCCAAAAAAACAAAAGAAATTGACCAGGCTACAAAACCCCTATAAATACATTATCAGGTTACAGTGACCTGGAGCCATAAAGGCAGAAGTAAATAATAGTGTCAAACAATAAAAGGGTAAACAAGGCAGCACCCAACGCTCCACCATGGCACCACCACTTAATTCGCTGCATAAGATTTTTGTCTATGTGGCGCATAATTAATAGGGAGAGAGGAGATGAAAAACACATGGTAGTTTCAAATTGAGCTGGCGCTAGAAACTTAGTAAGAAAAAATATTATTATAAAAAAGTTAGTTTGGTGAGCGTATTTCAATGTGCACTTGAAAATCCAGAGATTTAAATAAAATAGCCAACTTTTTAAAACATCCTACATTCAGTTTTGAACCTTGAGCTCTAGAACTGGTATTCTAATGTTCAGTTTCAATCTTGGAATCCTCAACTACTCACTCCATATCAAAATGTAAGATGTTTTAGGATTTTGCTTTCCATCCGTATCTAGACATGTTTTAGTGCAAGATTCTTTTGAACCTTACACTAAAACATGTTAGATACGGATGGAAAGCAAAATGCTAAAACATCTTACATTTTGATACAGAGGGAGTATGAACCAATTTTTTATTTCCCTAATTATTAAAAAGATGTTTCCCAGTATTTTTGTTCTTTTCTGTACGTAAAATTCTTACACGGCAACATGCTGACCTGTATAAGTGACGCCATGTCGTTTCCAGTCAATTCAAGACGCTTGGGATAGGGCCAAGATGTTAAACTAAACTGATTTGATAGTTCAAGATTGGAAACAACTGGTTCAAATGTGACCGTATGCAACAGTTCAGGGTTGAAAAGTGGAATTTTTATCTTTAAAACACAAGTAGGTAGTCTAGATGCGAAATAGTGTAGAGTACAAGTAGAAAATTTCTCATAGATACGCTCTTTGTTCAGGCCACCAGTGAAATACAAGAGGAAGATGAACGACCTAAGGAGGCAGGTGAAGACAAGGCAAGTAATTCAACAGCTGTAAAGAAATTTAATCGCAGCAGAACAGTGGCACTTGTTGATGGAGTGCTTACTGGGCGAGAAACAGAGAAATCTACTGTCATCAAATTAGTTGGTCAACCAGACAACACTCGAAAGGTGATCTCAGTTTGGGGAATGGGTGGTCTGGGGAAAACCACTCTTGTCCGAAGCGTCTACCGAAGCCAAGAGCTTGCTGTCTGGAAGCATGCTTGGACCACCGCATTGCGTCCTTTCAACCCTGAATTACTCCTTAGAGATTTGGCTTTGCAGCTTCAGAAAAGTATTCAAGAAGATATTGCTGAAGCAACATCAACTACAGAGCGAAAGTTAAACGTAGCACTGATGAAAGTTCAAGAGTTGAAGGTGGAGTTAGCTCGGCTACTAGAAACACAAAATTGTCTTGTTGTTCTTGATGATATATCATCCAGTTATGAATGGGATTTGGTCAAAGGGTATTTGGGTAATGCTGAAAGGGTCATAATCACCACACGAGAAAAGAATATTGCCGAACACTGTTCAAGAGAATACAAGAACAGGTACAGTCTTGAAGGTCTTAAAGATGATGCTGCACTTGCCCTATTCACGAAGAAGGTACTTTTATAACTTGTATCATTTATTCGCTTCCATATGAGTTTTCCTTCACGTAATATTGTATTAACTATGCCTTACATTTCTCTCAACTCAATTATAAGTTCAACAAATTAATGTTTACTCCCTAATTGTATTGTACATACATAAATATTGCATCTAGGAAATTGTCCATACCATTCCAAATAGAGGACAGAGTGCTTTTCTACTTAGGGGTTGAAATTTTCAGGTCTTAAATCTGAAAGCTATTTGGATATTTCACAATTAATCAGAGATGACAACTCAAATGACTCGGTGCTCACATGCTAGCTTACAACATGAGGCAATAGTCGCCCGCATTGTGTTCATTGTGTGCTCTGTAACTTTCTCGAAGTGAAACAACACGAGTATTTATCATAAGGTTCTTAATCATCCTTGAATTCTGTGAAAATGCTTTGTGTCCCATGTGCAGTCTTGGTTGATCTCTAGCGTCCAAACATGTATATTTGGACATGTCGATAAATATTTGTAGGTTGAGATTGACAATTCTGCATTTTGAATAAGCTCACAAACTAATCCTCAAGAAGGGCAAATATTCCGTTATAACTGGATGTCTTCACCTTATCTAGGGATTCGTAGTTCAGCGGAACCTTAATTAAGCGTGTGCCACCTGCCCAACATCATTGCGTATAATATCGTGGGCAAACTTGCATAGTTGTGCCTGTTGCAAAAAAAATATTTTGGTGGAGATGGATAGCTCTAACTCTCTAACAACCTTCAAAAAAATTGAACGTGCAATTTATGTATAAATAGAATCACGAAAGTTTGGTTACAAGTAGTACTCAGTAGTTAAGTTGTGCGATTTATTTACAGCATTTTTTATTTTGAAATGTGATTTTTTTTATCAGAGCTCCAAATGTAATTTTCGCAACATTTTTATCCTAGTTTGGCTTCTAGAAGCCACAATCTGAAGCTAGCACAAATAAATCTAGTATTGCATATTCTTAATTTAGCAATATTTACTCTTCAATCCTAGTACTCACCTTTTTAAAATTATGTTCATTGTAGGTATTGAAAGATAACACTGAAAGTTTTAATTTTGACCCGGCTATGATGGAGCAAGCAAGGATTGTCCTAAAGAAGTGTGATGGTCTTCCCCTTGCAATATCAACGATAGGTGGATTTCTAGCCACTAAGCCAAAAACTGCTATTGAATGGAGGATGATGAATGATCGTATTAGTGCTGAACTAGAGATCAATACTGAGCTTAGGACAATAAAGACAGTTCTTATGAGGAGCTACGATGGTTTGCCATATTATCTCAAGTCTACTTTCTTATATCTGTCAATATTTCAAGAAGATCAAAAAATTAGGTTGAATCGCCTGGTGAGTCGGTGGATTGCAGAGGGTTATTCACGGGATATGCATGGCATTACTGCAGAGCAACTCGGTCGTAGGTACTTTGACGAGCTTTTGGATAGGAGTATGATCCTACCAGCGGAAGATGCAATTCTTTACAATGGTAAGATTAATTCTTGTCAACTTCATGATATCATCCGGGAAATATGCATCTCAAAGGCGAGAGAGGAAAACCTTGTCTTCACACTGGAAGATGGATGTTTGAGCAGCACACAAGGTCCAATACGCCATCTTGTCGTAAGCAGCAACTGGAAAAGGGATGAAGATGCATTTGTCAGTGTGCTGGACTTGTCTCACGTACGGTCATTGACCGTGTTCGGAGAGTGGAGGCCGTTTTTCATCTCCAAGAATATGAGGTTCCTCCGAGTGCTCGATTTGGAAGACACGCTAGGGTTGAGAGATCATCATCTTGATCATGTCGGGCAGCTCCATCATCTCAAATACCTTTCTCTACGAGGATGTATCAATATTTTCTGTCTGCCTAATTCATTGGGGAATTTGAGGCACCTCCAAACACTGGATGTTAGAGGTACACGTATATTTGAGTGGCCAACAACAATCACCAATCTTGGGAACCTACAGAGCCTTCGTGCACCTGGTTATGTGCATCAAAGAGGTAATGTTAAGGGGGAGAATGACATAATTTATGAGTTCATGAATGACATTGATTTTTATCTCTCATGTGAACACTTTGGCATTTTTAATTTACAGATTTAGTCAGACGAGAAGTTTTAGCTGATGGTTTGAACAAGCGTGATGTAAGCCAATATGGCTTAAAATTTCCTAGAGGTATTGGCCGACTGAAGGCCCTGCACACACTAGGTGGTGCCAGCGTTACTTGGGACAAGGGAAATGATACTGTTAAAGAGCTCAGAGAACTTACTCAATTGCGTAAGCTTGGAGTGCTTGGTATCAGCAACGAAAACAAGATGCAGTTCTGGTCTGCCATTGCTGGCCACTATCATCTTCGATCTCTTTCAGTGAGAGGAAATAAATCTACAGAAGATCAGGATGACTTAGATGGTTCTGTGGGGGAGGGTTGGTCGCCACCATGCTCGCTTGAGAGCCTCGAGCTAGACGGCAAGCTAGTAAGGGTAACAGACTGGATCCATCAGCTTCAGAATCTCTGCAAATTGGTACTAGAGTCTAGCTATTTGGAGCAAGATGATGTCATACAAGCCCTTGCGGTGCTACCAAATCTTGCAGTTCTACGCCTGAAGTCTTCTTCGTTCTTTGGGAAGGAGCTAAATTTCCAAAACTCCGCTTTCCCGTGTCTTGTAGTGCTGGAGCTTTATAGCTTATATCGCCTCGGATGGGTGCTATTTGAAGAAGACACAATGCCTAGGCTTGAGCTGCTACAAATTAATAACTGCAATCTGCTGACTGAAATCTCTGGGCTGTCAGTTCTCACAAGCCTCAAGGAAATTAGGCTGGATAATTATATTGATGATAGTTTGAAGGAACAGGTAGTGAGCCAGCTAGGGGAAGATCTGAAGCACGTCATAGTGAAATTTATCTGAACTCTACACATGTGTGTATATTTCCCTTTTTTCTTCTTGCTGTAGTACTACCGTAGTAATCCCTGTTGTATATGTTTCGGGGATCTGTGTAGATGGCTCTGAACTTCATTGGGGATGCTAAAGTTCCAATGGCTGATGTCTGAAACTCTAGGTATACTAGTTAGTGAAGAACACTAGAAAGAGATTTTTGATGCACTCCGTGAGTGCTATCGGTGTATTAGCTCAAGTATATATAGTACAAAGTCTAACGGCCGTGTACAACAAGAATGTGGGAAGTGGGCTATCGCTAGGGGAGCTGATCCTGAAGACTAGTAGTTACATGTACAGGCTCAGAGACAGGTTACTGTCAACACCACCACCCCCCCCCCCCCCCCCCGCGCAGTTTGACCGTCAGGTGGCCGAACGCACAAACTGGTGCGAAATTCTTGAAACGTCGAGGTTGGCAGGCCTTTAGTCATGATGTCGGCGTACTGCTGCGCGGTTGGTACGTGCAGAACACGCAGCTGTCCGAGCGCAACTTTCTCCCTGACGAAATGGATGTCCAGCTCTATGTGCTTCGTACGCCGGTGATGCACAGGATTGGCAGCCATATAGACAGCGGAGACATTGTCGCAGTAGACGACGGTGGCCTTGGGTATGTGAACGTGGAGCTCGCCAAGGAGTTGATGAAGCCAGCAACTTTCCGCGACGACGTTCGCGACGCCGCGGTACTCGGCCTCGGCGCTCGAGCGGGAGACGGTGGGCTGCCGCTTCGATGACCACGACACGAGCGCGTCGCCGAGGTAGACAGCATAGCCAGAGGTGGACC
Organism: Puccinellia tenuiflora; assembly: GCA_012064385.1. NCBI lineage: Eukaryota > Viridiplantae > Streptophyta > Magnoliopsida > Poales > Poaceae > Puccinellia > Puccinellia tenuiflora. The sequence continues at coordinate 56,615 of QRDG01002467.1, read as the reverse complement.
GGCGCGTGTCGGGACAACCGGCCCAGTCGGCGTCCGAGTAGGCGACGAGGTCGAGGGACGCTGGCCGCTGGAGATGGAGCCCGTAGCCAGCGGTGCCGTTGACGTACCGGAGGATGCGCTTGACGATGGCGAGATGGCTGTCCATGGGCGCGTGCATGTGGAGGCACGCTTGCTGCACGGCGTAGGTGATGTCGGGCCGCGTCATGGTGAGGTACTGCAGCCCGCCGACGATGCTCCTGTATTCGGATGCATCAGGCACTGGCTTGCCGGAGGCAGCTGAGAGTTTGGCGCTGGTGTCGATTGGCGTGGAGGAGGGCCGACAGGAGGTCATGTTGGCGCGCTCCAGTAGCTCCTCGGCGTACTTGCGTTGGGAGAGGAAGAAGCCCTCGCGCGAGCGCGCGTGTCGCTGATGCCGAGGAAGTAGTGCAGAGCCCCGAGATCTTTGATGGAGAACTCGTGCTGCAACTGGTCGATGATGCGGCGGAGCAGTGGAGCAGAGGAGGCCGTGAGCACGACGTCGTCCACGTACAGCAGAAGGTAGGCGGTGCCTGCTGGTTGATGCAGAACAAACAGCGACATGTCCGACTTGGCGCAGACGAAGCCGACGGTGGTGAGAAAGCCGGCGAAGCGAGCGTACCAGGCGCGGGGCGCCTGTTTCAGCCCGTAGAGCGACTTGGAGAGGAGGCACACGCCATCGGCGCGTGCGGGATCGACGAACCATACGGGTTGCTGGCAAGTATACCTTCTCCTGTAGGAATCCATGCAGAAAGGCGTTGTTGACGTCCAGTTGATGAACAGGCCAGTCCTTGTTGGCGGCGATGGCGAGGACGGTGCGGATGGTGGCGGACTTGACAACCGGACTGAATGTCTCGTCGAAGTCGACACCAGGCCGTTGAGAGAAGCCGCGCACCACCCATCGCGCTTTGTAGCGTTCCAAGGTGCCGTCGGCACGGCGTTTGTGGCGGAAGACCCACTTGCCGCTGATGATGTTGGCTCCACGCGGTCGGGGAACGAGCGTCCACGTCTGGTTCACCTGCAGAGCCATGTACTCGTCTTGCATTGCGGTTAGCCAATTAGGGTCACTCAACGCCGATCGCACACTCTTGGGGAGGGGGAGATTGAATCGGCTGTGGCAACATTGGCATAGCGTGGATTGGGAAGGAAGATACCGGACTGAGCACGGGTACGCATGGGGTGAGTTGGGAGGGGTGGAGATCGACGAGGAGGTGTTGGATCGGGACTGGAGGGAGGCGTAGCTGGTGGGGATCGCGGCTCGGCATCAAAGGATCGGGAATTGGTGTCAGGTTGCATGTGATCCACAGTTTCTGGGTTAGGGTTAGCTGTCACGGCAGGGTTTTCTGGGTTTTTTCGGCCGCGGCAGAGATCGGAGATGGATCGGGGCGTGTTTGCGGCAGGATTTGTTGTGGGTGAGTGATGACTCCCAAGTGCAGGAGATCAATTGTAGTACCTTTCAAATAAGAAAAGGTTGTCGAACCCACGAGGAGCTGAAGGTATTGATTAGCAAGAATGATAAATGAAACAGTGAAAGATGCAAGTGTTTTTGGAATTTTTGGTTGTATAGATGCAAAAAAATAAAATGCTTAAGATAGATAGTATCAAGTAGAAATCTCTCAAAGAGAGAGAAAGCCCAATCCCCTATGTGACAAGAGGACAAGCTCAAGTGATGTGTGTCTTATATGTGGAAAGCGTTCCTAAGGGCAGCATGGACATAACTTGGCATAGAGATCTATTAAACAACACGTTGAATATCTTGTCAAGTTTTAATCTTCTTTGGACGGAGCCATTGTTAGGCAAAGCTAAATAAATAAACTAAACCCCTTATGATAGATCATGTGGCCAAGTAAATGACTGCACAAGAATTATTAAGACATAAAGTCCCACCATAGCATTACACTCTAAGGTCCCCGATACCAATACCCCATAAAGTAACTTCATGACTCGGTCTCAGGTTTACTTGTCCCCCTAAGTCTTCCTCAATTCATTACACTACGGTGTTCTCCTATGAGCCCATATAGGTGAAGTGTTGTGCAGTCGACGTTCGCACAACACCATCATAGAATCACATAAAAAGACAAACACTTGACCAGATGCCAACAGATGTCATATATAGATCATTGTCAATTCATCCTATGCCCTCAGGAACATATGGGGACTACTCACAACGTGCAAACATGATGATATTCAGTGGCATAAATGGTTCAACACAATCTGAAAATATAACTTCACCTCCAAATAATGACAAGTACTCAATCACAAACATGAATAGAAGCACTAGACAAGTATCTAGGGTATAGCAACTCTCAAACTACGAGGGGGACAGAGTGGATCACGGAGATGGTGATGGAGATGGTGCTGGTCTTGATGGTGATGATGATGTAGAGGCCTCCTCCCACGCCAAGGAGGAGAGGTGATGATGATGGCGGTGATTTCCCCCCTCTCCGGAGCTCCGGAGCAGCAGGATCTGACCCCCCTCGGAGGGAATCAGGAGTTTCGCCGCCGCCGCCTCGGATGAACTTGGAAAAATTAGGGCGTTCGTTTTTCGTCGAGACGGTGTCGTGCTAAAAAGCCCCGAGCGAGGAGGTGCCCGAGGCCCCAGATGGTGGGCCCCACGCGGCCAAAGAATCTGGCCGCGTGGGCCCCCTCCTTTTGGGCCTCGTGGCTCTCCTCGCTTAGTTCTTCTTCCCTCTGACGTTCTCCCGATGAAAAACCGACTGTGCAATTTTCCTTTTTCCATTTGGGTCCCTGTAGCTCCTGAAACATTAAAAACAAGAAAAAGGAGGTTTTCTGCCTCCCAGAAATTAAATACCAAAAATAGGGACTTTGTATGAAAGTCCCCTAAATCATCTAAAACATGTAAAAATAATGATATAACAATGCTAAAAACATTCTAATATGAAGATATAAGATGTAAAAATGATGATACAAAATGCAAGTATCAACTCCCCCAAGCTTAAACCCTTACTCGTCCTCGAGTAAGTAAGGACATAGATCATTACATGTATCAATGGACTTATGGTCTATACCACCTTTATCTAACACTTTCCATGGCTAGCCGAATCCTCAGGTGCCCACCTTTCCATTCACTTTTCAAGAGCATTAGTATTGAAACATCCATGATCATTAATTTGCTCGAAAGACACTAGAGTAAAACAAGAGTGTTATCATATTCTTCTTATTGACCTTCCCAACTCTTTATCCTATAAGACTACATCTCTACTTTAAACTATTATTTCCATGTCATGTTGACTTATTCTCTTATTTATACTTTGATGAGGTAATTCCATTATTGTCCAACATACTCAAGTTAATTAAATTCAAGGCAAGGTGTGATTGAAACTTCTAAATATGTCATGCTCATTTGCATGAGTGTTACCCATAAATCTCCAAAACAAGAGACCCATGGATGACACCATACTCTGATATTCATTGATAAACCACAAGGGGATACATGATAATGCTCTATGAGCTCACACAAGCCTAAAGATATTGATAACTAAATGATAAAAGCAAAACACACCATAACTAGATAGATAGATAAACTAATAAAGATAAAGACTAGGTTGAACTCCCCCAAGCTTGACGTTTTGCTAGAGCTTCTTCACTTCTTTTCCTTCTTGCCCTCATGATAATTGTCTTCAAGGTCTCCAACGATCCTCATCATAATATTGTAAGCTTTCTCAAACTCGCTTGCAGCTTTACCCAGTTCCTCCATGAGATTCTTCTCCACCGTCCTCTGGCAAGGCTTCCACTCCGGGCTTGGCACCTTTACATTAGGGATCTTGCGATCCCACTCACCAGGATAGTTCTCTTTGGTGCCACGCTGAAATTCCCTGCCAATAAGAGTAGAAACCACGTTTTTGCTAGCAAGTGCATGCTTGGGAACCTTCCCTCCTGTGCTCATGCGCGCCGACTGCCTCTTATTTCCAAGAGACACGTTCACCTTAACACCAGCAACAGGGATGGGAGAAGGTGGTGCTGTTGCAAGAGGTGCGATGTTGGCGAAGGGCTTGTATTCTCCCTCTTCTTCTTCTTCTTCTTCTTCTTCCTTCTCGACATCCTCCTCGTAGTCTTCATCATCGGAGTAGTCCTTCCTCTTCCTATTCCTCCTCCACATGGACGTGGGGCTGTTGCCCTCGAGTTCATCGTCGTCATCGTCCATGGAGGAGCATTGGTAAGAGTCTCCCGAAGACATAGCTAAAAACCTGACAGACAGAAACAGCAAAAACAAAGATCGCTCGAGAACTCTCGGTGCGAGATTAGATCGACGGAAGGGGGTATATATTGACGATTTTTAGGTCAAAACGAAGCGTCGGAGTCGAAAACGAGACGAAACGGGACTCCGAGGGGCAAAAGGGGTGGGCCCATGCGGCCAAAGAATCTAGCCGCGTGGGACCCCTCCTTTTGGGCCTCGGGTCTCCGTTCTTTCCAATCTTCTTGTCCCACACGTTAATTTCCATAAAAATTGACTTCCGTAAATTCTTACGCAATTCCGAGAAACTTTCCAATACAAAAGTTACCTTTTATTGATTTGGGGTTGCTGAAACTGCTCGACCCCCTTCTATTATTTCTTCCGGTGTTTGTAAATTCAATGTTTCCACCGTTCCAATGAAGCTTTTTCCTGCAATATAATGTTTAAGACGTTGTCCATTGACCACATGAGGTTTACCTTTCATATCACCGTGAAGACGGATAGCTCCTGAACGATACACTTCCTGTATGACTAATGGTCCCTGCCATTTTGAGGCTAGCTTCCCTGCAGAAAACTTGAAACGAGAGTTGTATAATAAAACTTGATCTCCTACTTTGAATTCTTTTCTCTTAATCTTCTTGTCATGCCAAATCTTAACTTTCTCTTTAAACATTTTAGCATTTTCATAGGCTTCATTCCTCCATTCATCTAGCAGGTTTAAATCAAGGATTCTTTTCTCTCCTGCAGTCTTAAAGTCAAAGTTTAATTGTTTAATAGCCCATCTAGCTTTATGTTCTAATTCAACAGGTAAATGACAAGCTTTTCCATAGACCATTTTATAAGGGGACATTCCCATAGGATTTTTAAATGCAGTTCTATAAGCCCATAATGCATCATTAATTTTAAGTGGCCAATCAGACCTAGACTTATTCACTGTCTTTTCCAAAATGAGTTTAATTTCCCTATTACTTAATTCAACATGTCCACTTGTTTGAGGGTGATAAGGAGACGCAATTTGTCGGCACAGTGGAAACCAGGGTACCACGGGCCGGCCTGCCAGGGCCCACAAGATTCTCTGGGTGATTTTCTGCTAAGGACCAGGCTCTCCAAGCCTGGCGAGCTTCGCGAGGATTTTCCCCTCCCGAAGGGTTTTTCTCCTCGCCAAGGATTCTCTCCCTTGGCGAGGGATCGCTCCTCGACAAGGTGTCTCCGACGCCGCCCACAGTTCTGCTAAGGACCAAGCTGAAGGGCTTGGCGAGGCTTTTCGCCTCGCGAAGCGCCTTCCTCGCGAAGCCATCTCTGCCCCGCGGCAGAGCGCACATGGGCTCTGCGCCATGTGCAGAGTGACGCGCGTGCCTACGCGCGATGACGACGACGCCGTAGTTGTCGTTTCCGTGTATAAAGCAGTCAACAAAGCGGAGCCAAGCAAAGCGGACAACGAGTATTGCCTCTTTGGTGACAAGGGAACAGTCTGCAGCTACGCTCCAAGGACGACGTCACCGTGGGTCACCTCCCACCTCGGCAAGCGCCAGCCCACTGTCCAGCTGGTCGGTGCCCCTTTTCAGCTTTGGTGACGCTGTTCCCCTGCCGTGGACCGCGTCCACGAACTTTACCTTTATGGTGGACTTCACCTTTACGGTGCACCGCGCCTCCTCCGTCGTCGCGATGTGGTAACCCTTCCCGCCCAAATGTTTGGGCAGAAAAGTTCCAGGACGCCTATAAAAGGAGGAGGAGCGCGCCCAAGCAAGGGGTTCGGTTTTGAGGATCTAGGAGCCTACCCAAAAACCCTAGATCTGAAGACCAACAAGTAGCCATTGTTAGCCACCTCGAGCTCGACAAGCTCTCTTTGTACTGTGAACTCTCCAAGCAGTGCAATACACCAGAGCAGGACGTAGGGGTTTTACCTCCACAAGAGGGCCCTGAACCTGGGTAAGACCGAGCGTTTCCTTTTCTGCAGTGCTGTCCCGCAGCGAGTCCGACGAGCACCGTCGCCGGAGCACGTTGAGGGTTGTTTGACTCCGTGTTCAGCCCCTTACTCGATCCTTCTCGAGACACCCCCAGTTCCTGGGACAGTTCTCCGACATTTGGCGCGCCAGGTAGGGGGCTGAGGCGCGTCTTCATCCTCGACACAGCCATGGCCGGTTCTCGTGCCGAACGCCTCGCTCGCCGGATGGCTAGCGCCGCCACCGCTCCCGCAGGCCGCCCGCGCGGCCGCCCGCGCGGGGGCTCTGCTCCGGAGCGCCGTGTCGACCCCGAGCCCCGCGTCGAGCACCCGGACGACGACGACATCGACCACGCTGAGGACGACCTCGGCGAAGAGGAGGCCTCCTCCCTGCCCCCGTCGCGGGACCGTGCTGCCTCCTCGCTGGGCCGCCCTGCGCCCAGCCCGGCGACTGCGCTTCTCATGGCGCAGGAGCTGCTGCAGTACCGCCCCACGCCGGCGGCTCAGAAGGCCTGGCTCAACCGCGTTGCCGAGCTCATCGGCGCCGCTCGCGCCGCGGCACCCGCGCCGTCTCGTTCCCTGGTTCCTTCTGCGCTCGTGGGGGACGTGGCGCACGGCGCACCTCCCGCGCCTCCTCTCCATCCCGCACCTGCTCCAGCTCCACCGGTTGCACCGCAACCTGCTCCAGCGGGGGCTCCTCCTCGCGACGGCCGCGCTGCATCGCACGCGTCGTTGCCACATGACTGCCAAATCGTGCAGCGAGCCCCTGAGGACGCACGCGTGAGCATCGAGCGCGGGCAAGAACGCCGCAACCGCGCCGTCCAGGACGTCGCCACCGCCGGGCGCCACCTCCGTGCCACCCTCGCCAACGGCACGGTCACCTACGGCACGACGGCCGCGTTCACTCGCAGCCTCCGTCGCGTCGTCTGGCCGGTTAAGTTCAGGCCAGACCTCCCTCCGCGCTACGACGGCAAGAACAACCCCCTGGAGTTCCTGCAGCTCTACTCTCTGGCCATCCAGGCCGCCGGGGGCGATGACAAGGTCATGGCGAACTGGTTCCCCATGGCCCTCAAGGACTCCGCGTCCTCATGGCTCACCAACCTCCCCGCCGAGTCCATCAACACTTGGGAGGAGCTCTGCCGGTGCTTCGTCGCCAACTTCAAGGGCACGTACGAGCGCGGCCTCACCTACAACGACCTCCACGCCGTGCGTCAGAAGCCCGGCGAGACCCTCCGCAAGTACATCCAGCGCTTCAGCCAAGTGCGCAACAAGATCCCCAATGCCACCGACGCGCAGGTCATTTCGGCCTTCCAGGCTGGGGTCACAGACGTGCGGATGCTCGAGAAGCTCGGCATCCACGACAACATCACCACCGTCGTCAAGCTTTTCGACTTGGCGGACAAGTGCGCCAAGGCTGAAGAGGGCCGCTTGTTCGTCAAGAACGAGCCAGGGGACCCCACCGAGGGGTCCAAGAAGAAGAAATCCTCCGAGAAGCGCAAGACTACTGCGGTCCTCGCGGCAGAGCCCGACGCCAAGCAGTCTCGCCAAGCTGCCACTCCAGCCGCAGGACCTGAGAAGAAGGATGATCGTCCCTTCTGCATCTACCACAACAGGCACTCTCACGCCACCGAGGACTGCTTCGACATCAAGAGGCTTCGCGAGGCTCGCGAGGCAAACGGAGGCCGCGGAGGTCGCGGCGGAGGCCGCAGCGGCCGCGGGGGGCGACGCTGGAACAGCAACTACAACAACAATTACCAGCAGAACCCTCAGGCCAACGCTGCCCAGCCCGTAAACGACAACCTGCCTGCCGAGGCTGACGAAGGCTACCAGGTGCCTCGCGGGGCAGCTTGTATCCTCGGCGGGGCTCAGGCCCCTCGCTCCAACCGCCACTTCAAGCAACTCGCTCGCGAGGTCGCAGCAGCCCTCCCTGGAGTCGAGGCCTCCAGGCCCCTCAAGTGGTCCCAGTGCCCCATTACATTCGACTCCGGCGACCACCCCAAGTCTACTTCAACCGTTGGCACCATCCCGCTGGTCTGCACCCCCACCATCAACAACATCGCCGTCTCTAAGACGCTCATCGATGGGGGTGCTGGCCTCAACGTCATCTCCGTCGAGACATTCGAGAAGCTGCAGGTGCCCTACGAGCGGCTCATGCCCACCAGGCCCTTCTCGGGAGTGACAGAGGGTCTCACCACCCCTTTGGGGCAGGTGAGGCTCGCCGTCACTTTCGGCACCCAGGCCAACTACCGCACCGAGCTGATCGACTTCGACGTCGCGCACATCGGCCTACCCTACAACGCCATACTCGGCTACCCCGTCCTCGCCAAATTCATGGCGGTGACCCACCACGCCTACAACCTCGTCAAGCTCCCTGGCTCGGGTGGCACCATTGTCATCCGCGACGTGGTCTCGGACGCCCTGTATGCTGCGCAAGCGGCATACAAGGCTGCCGCGGTGGCGTCACCCGCTGACGAGGACGAGGAACCCCTCCCGAGGCCCCCCGCGAAGAAGAAGCAGCTGTTCTCCCAGGAGAAGGCCGCGACAAAGCAAGTGTCTCTGGAGGCAAGCGGCTCGGGGGCTTGTGTCACCATCGGCGCCAACCCGCCTCCTAAGTAGGGAAGCGCGCCCCCAGAGAAGCAAAACTTCATCACCAAAGAAGAAAAACTCCTGGCCACGCCAGTGTAATGAACACCTATTTCAGGTCATTCTGAACCTTTGCGCATCGCGCCAGCATGTTTTGCGACTTCGGCAAAGCTGTTATTACTGTTTATTCTCGCTCGTATGATCCCTCCTGTGTATCTCACGAGCGGGGGCTAGCAGGGTGCCATGCCACGGGAGCATCCCGGCAGCACCTAAAACCCAAGGGATCCGAGCTCTGAACTTGCGGGTCAGCTCTCATGCATGTCAACTCCCAAGGAGCTCTGAACTCATGGGTCAGCTCCCGCGCACGTCAACTCACCAAGGATCACCAAAACCTTGGTGCCTGTTTCTCCTCGCGAGACACACATGAAGGAACCTACGAGCACCATAAGATTTTTTAGCTATCTATTGCTTGTGGGTATGCCTATCTCTCCAAGTGCAGGAAAACAGGCTCTCCAAGCCTCAGGCAACGTCAAAGCGAAAACATCTCGCCAGGGAACCAACACCCTCTCCAAGGCAGAAGCCTCGCTAAGCTAAGTACAAAGACTTGGTAGAATTTTCTCTTGCTGGTTTTTTGCCCCTCGAGTCTCTTTTCTCTCTCCCACGCCTCATGGGCTGCTTGCACGTCAAAGGGGAGCCCCAAGCATCGCGCTTCGCGGAGCTCTTACTTCTTGAGGCCTCACGCACCCCCCGGACTTGTGGAGCACTGACTCGCACATACCGAAGCGGCGGTGGTGTAGCGCTAAGAGAGGGTCCTAAGACGTAGAGCGAAAAAGACATGAGGAGGAAAGACAAAGGCTTCCCGAGGGACATTCACAAGCACACTCCAATATAACTTGACAAGTTCTTACAAAGTTTACAATCAAAATGGCTAAGATACATGTGCCCTCTGCACGTCCAGCTACAGGCAAGGAGCTCAAGCCGTCGCGCCTCCTGAGGTGCCTGCCTGGTCCACGGCGGTTTCCGCCTCTTCCAGAGCATCCTCGTCGTCGCCTTCGATCACCACTTGGTCAAATTTCTTGGCGAACGCGTCGGCGGCCTGCGTGGCGGTCTCCCGCGCCTTGTCGCTGATGGCGCGCGGCGGCGCCATCACGTCCTCAAGATCAAGCGAGGGCTGGAGCCTCACGAGGTTGCTGAAGACGGTGGTGACGGCGACGACGAGAAGGTCGCGACTCTCCTCCACAACGCGCTTGTCGAAGCTCTTCGCGACCCCTTCAAGCTTTCCGAGGAACTGCTCGAAGAAGTGCGAATACGAGGTTTCGTCGTCGGTCGCTGCAGAGAAGGAGGGGACGTCGACCCTCAGATCTCTCCCAACCGCGCGCACGCGGCTCACCAAGCTCTGGAGAATGCTCTGGCGCTGGCGCGTCATGAACCGGTCAACCTGGCGCTGGTCCCGTGCTTGCTCCGCCAGAGCCGCGGCAGGCCCCACCTGCTGACGGAGCTCATTCAGGTCCCTCTCCAAGGCGAAGGCGTTTCCCTCGGCGCGCGCCTGGGCCTCCCAAGAGACCTCGAGGCAAGAGGTCAACCGTTTCTCCTCCTGCTCAAGCTCCTTGATGCGCTTCTCGAGCTCCTTGCGATTGGTCTTGAGGCGGTCCTCGTGCTTCGCGACCTTCTCATCATACTCCTTGGTAAGGCTTTCGCGGACGAGTTTGACCTTGAGGTCAGCCTCTTCCTGGAGTTTCTTCCGCTCCGCCGTGAGGTTGGCCTCGTCGGTGGCCACCCGACCCTCACGCTCCTCCAGCTGCCCCTCGCGGGTGGCCTGGTCCTTCACGAGAAGCTGGACCTGCTCCTCGCGCTGCTGCAGCTCTTTCTCCTGGAGGGCGAGCTCTTCCTCGCGCCGTTTCAGCTCGGCTTCGCGAGGCACCAGCTGCCCCTCGCGGGCATCCAGCTGCTCGCGGAGCTCATTCAGGCTGGCCTTGGCGGCCTCGGAGTCGGCGGCGAACTTCTGCTTCGCGGCCGCCAGCTCGTCATGCTTGGAGGCGGTTTCCACCTCGAGCGCTTCCCTGGCGGCGTCGAGCTCCTCCATCACCTCCTGCGCCTCCCGCTTGACGCTGTCGCGGGTCTCTTTGGCGAAGCGGATCGCTTCCTCGCGCGCCGCCTTTGCCGCCGCGTCCTGCCGGCGGCACATCTCCACCCTCTCGTGGAGAAGAATCCAGGCTTCGCCGAGCCTTGCCCTTTCCTCCGCCAGGGCGTCTTCTTCCTTGGCGAGCTGTTCCTCCAGCCCGTCGAGCGCTCGCCGCGCCCGGTTGAGGACGATCCGGCGATGGGCTGCTTGACGCTGCGGCGCTTGCAGCGCCAAGGAGACTCCCGCGCTACTGTTGGGTGCGGTCCCCTCAATCCTCGTCGAGGCGCCCGGGTCCTGCCTCGGACCCACGACCGCCTCCGGTGCGATCCGGGGGCTTGCGGGGGCGCCTTCGTCGGCGTTCGCCTCGGTTGCCCTCTGGGGCTGGGCGCCCTCTCGCGCTCAGCTTCAGCGCCAGTGGGCTCCGGCGTCGCCACCGCCTCCTGCTCCTCGGGGACGCCTCCGGCCCCCTCTGCAACGACCGCGTCTGCCGCGGCCTTGGGTGCGTCAGCCCTTCTCGAGGAGGCCTCCCCCTCTGGAGGTGGCTCCACGACGATGTCCTCGTCCACCTCCTCCTCCTCCTCCGTTTCCTGCTAGACGGGAGGGGTTGTCGCCCTGGTTGGCGACGGCGGCGTTGCCTCCGCCCTCGCCTCCCCTGCGCGGTGCTCCATCGCTGGAGGAGACGCCGCCCTGGTTGGCGGCGGCGTCGCCTCTACGGTCTCCTCCTCCACGCGGCGTTCCGCCACAGGAGAAGTCGCTGCCCGGGTGGGCGACAGCATGGCTCCCTCGGCCACCACTGCCTCCGCGCGGTGCTCAACCGCGGGAGGAACAACTGTTTGCTGCGGCTCGCCAGCCGCAGGCGTCTCCGCAACGACGCTGGCGGTCTCTCCAAGCTTGTGGAGCCGCCGCCTCTTTGGCTCCGCAGGCTGCCTGAAAGGAAGACAAGTCGAAAATCCTTCAAAGGGGGGAATTCTCAAAGCAAAATATTGAAGGAGAGAAAAATCAAGGGCTTACTCGCCGGCCATCACCCACACCCTCTTCTTCGCCTTGGGTGGCTGGGTGTGGCTTGCTCCGGCCTCCTCCCGGGCCGCTCCTGTCTCCGCGCGAGGAATGTCTCTCGCGGTTGCGGCCCTCCTGTCGTGGACGGCCTTGGAGCGGGGTTCGCAGCGCCCTCTCCCGCCGCCGCTCGTCTCCTCCTCTTCGGCGCGCTGGGAGCGGACGATGCGGAAGGCGTCCTCCTCGTCGCCGGAGGAGAGCACCTGGAGGTCCACCTCGGCGTGGGCGCTCCTCGAGGAGCCGGCGCCCTCGCCGACGGGGTCAGCGCCCCTCGAAGCCTCGTCCTCGCCAAGGGGGTCCTCGCTTCTCGAGGCCTCCTCCTCGGCGGACTCAGCCTCCTCAGCCTCCGGAGGCTCATCCATGTACTCCGGCTCCGCCGCCCACGGGTTAGGGCGGGGCCCGCTGTGCCCCGCGGGCACAATCCCCCACTCGTCGAACGTGGGCATGCGCGCGCGCTGCTCCTCGATGCTCTCCTCGGCGAAGACAATGAGCGGCTTGGCCGCCTCCTTCTTGGCGGACGGGATCTCCGACGTCGTGAAGAGAACGCCCATGATCTGGCGAAGTACATCAGGCTCGAAGCCGTCCCTACTTAGCCGCATTGCATCCGTCTTGCCGTCGTACCGCCACACCGGCTCGGCGTGCTGTTGGAGGGGAGCGATGCGGCGCCTGGTGAAGTCCTTTGCCACCATCTGGCCGGTGACCCCTGCCTCGCGGAGGTGACGGATGTACTCGTACACTGCGTCAAGCCTCGAGCCCCTGAAGTCCGCGCTCGCCCAGCATGCCCACTTCCTCGGCGGCCCCTCGGGCACCTCCAGGAGAGGGTGTGTGGCCTTGGTGTCGACAAAGAGCCACTTCTCGCGGAACTTGTCCACTTTCTTCGTCACCTTGGTGACGGCGTCCTCGCCGCACCAGGCGATGGGGATGTAGTTATCGCTCCTGGCGTCGGCGATGCGGAAGGAGACGCATCCAAGCCGCTCGCCCTTGGCGGAGTTCCGAAGAGAATAGAAGCTGCGGAAGAGCGCCACCGAGGGGCGGATGCCGACGTAGGCCTCGCAGAAGTGGGCGAAGATGGCAAGGATGAGGATGGAATTGGGATGAAGATGGAGCAGTTGGATCTGGTACACCTCCAAGATCGCCAGGAGGAAATCGGAGAAAGGTGGCACCAGGCCGGCGTAGAGAGTATGGAGGAAGATGGGGTAGAACGCCTCGGTGAGCCTGCTGCCGGCCGGCCTCATTTCGGTGGCGCCGTGCTCGTTGGTTTTCGCCGCCGCCAGGTGGCGCACCGTCGCTATCGTCGCCGCGGTGACACGCGTCCGCGGCAGTGCTCTCTCGAAGGCAGCGGCGCGCGCCATCGCTGCAGACGTGCTCGCCTGCGCTGTGGCCTTGCCCTTCAAGTCGGCAGCTGCTCTCTTGGGTGCCATGGTCGCCGGAGAAGAAGAAGAGGACTCTGGAGTCGGAGCGCTCTGGAGAGATTGGAGGCGTGGGGAGAAGTGTGCGGAGGAGTTATGTGAGAAGTAACGGGCGCCGCCTGCGCGCCCAGGCTTTATTGACCGGCTCCCGAGTCGTGGCGGGCCCCGCCACGTCGCCCGTTGGAGCCGAGGAGGTCGTGGCCGCGGGTGCAACCGCTGCGTGCCACGTGTCGCGGCCCTGTCAGGCATCTTTGGCCCCTCGACGCTTCGCCTTCGTCCATGGGCCTCGGCGTGCCCATCGCGGGCCCGGGGGCTACTGTCGGCACAGTGGAAACCAGGGTACCACGGGCCGGCCTGCCAGGGCCCACAAGATTCTCTGGATGATTTTCTGCTAAGGACCAGGCTCTCCAAGCCTGGCGAGCTTCGCGAGGATTTTCCCCTCGCGAAGGGTTTTTCTCCTCGCCAAGGATTCTCTCCCTTGGCGAGGGATCGCTCCTCGACAAGGTGTCTCCGACGCCGCCCGCAGTTCTGCTAAGGACCAAGCTGAAGGGCTTGGCGAGGCTTTTCGCCTCGCGAAGCGCCTTCCTCGTGAAGCCATCTCTGCCCCCGCGGCAGAGCGCACATGGGCTCTGCGCCATGTGCAGAGTGACGCGCGTGCCTACGCGCGATGACGACGACGCCGCAGTTGCCGTTTCCGTGTATAAAGCAGTCAACAAAGCGGAGCCAAGCAAAGCGGACAACGAGTATTGCCTCTTTGGTGACAAGGGAACAGTCTGCAGCTACGCTCCAAGGACGACGTCACCGTGGGTCACCTCCCACCTCGGCAAGTGCCAGCCCACTGTCCAGCTGGTCGGTGCCCCTTTTCAGCTTTGGTGACGCTGTTCCCCTGCCGTGGACCGCGTCCACGAGCTTTACCTTTATGGTGGACTTCACCTTTATGGTGCACCGCGCCTCCTCCTTCGTCGCCATGTGGTAACCCTTCCCGCCCAAATGTTTGGGCAGAAGAGGTCCAGGACGCCTATAAAAGGAGGAGGAGCACGCCCAAGCAAGGGGTTCGGTTTTGAGGATCTAGGAGCCTACCCAAAAACCCTAGATCTGAAGACCAACAAGTAGCCATTGTTAGCCACCTCGAGCTCGACAAGCTCTCTTTGTACTGTGAACTCTCCAAGCAGTGCAATACACAGAAGCAGGACGTAGGGGTTTTACCTCCACAAGAGGGCCCTGAACCTGGGTAAGACCGAGTGTTTCCTTTTCTGCAGTGCTGTCCCGCAGCGAGTCCGACGAGCACCGTCGCCGGAGCACGTTGAGGGTTGTTTCACTCCGTGTTCAGCCCCTTACTCGATCCTTCTCGAGACACCCCCAATTCCTGGGACAGTTCGCCGACACAATTCTATGGTTAACATCATATTTTGCCAATGCTTTCCTAAAAACACCATGTATGAAATGAGAGCCACCATCAGTAATTAAAAACCTAGGAACACCAAACCTTGGGAAAATGATGTCCTTGAGCATTTTCATTGCTGTGGCATGATCTGCACTTTTGGTTGGAATTGCCTCCACCCACTTTGTAACATAGTCCACTGCAACCAAAATATGAGTATGCTTTGTCTTTGAAGCTGGGAAAGGTCCCATAAAGTCAAAACCCCACACATCAAATGGTTCAAGTGGTAGAGAATAATTCATAGGCATTTCATTTCTTTTACCAATATTTCCTACTCTTTGACATTTATCACAAGATTTAACATATTCAGCACAGTCCTTAAATAAAGTAGGCCAATAAAAACCAGATTGTAATACCTTTGCACCAGTACGATCTCCTGCATGATGCCCTCCATAAGGACTGTCATGACAATCTTTAATAATAGCCTGTTGTTCATGCTCAGGTACACAACGTCTAATAATACCATCCACACTCTTCTTATAGAGGTAAGGATCATCCCAAAAATAATGTCTAAGATCATAAAATAATTTCTTTCTTTGTTGATAAGTGAAGTGTGGAGGTAGAACCTTACCAACAATAAAATTTGCATAGTTGGCAAACCAAGGAGATGCAACTTTAGCACTAGAAACATTAATGTTAGCAAGTTGTTCATTAGCAAAACTATCATTAATTGGAATAAGATCATTAGTTATACTTTCCATTCTAGAAAGATGATTAGCTACTTGATTATCTTCCCCTTTCCTATCAATAATATGCAAATCAAATTCTTGCAATAGAAGCACCCATCTTATTAACCTAGGCTTAGCATCTTTCTTATTCATTAAATATTTAATAGCAGAATGATCAGAGTGCACAATGACTTTGGAATCAATAATATAAGGTCTAAACTTATCACATGCAAATATCACTGCTAAAAATTCCTTTTCAGTTGTGGCATAATTCCTTTGAGCTGCATCAAGCGTCTTACTAGCATAGTAGATAACATTGAGTTTCTTATCAACTCTTTGGCCCAAAACAGCCCCAACTGCATAATCCCTAGCATCACACATAATTTCAAAAGGTAAGTTCCAATTAGGAGGTTGAATAATGGGAGCACTTATTAAAGCCTTCTTCAAAATATTAAAAGATTCAATGCAATCATCATTAAAGAGAAAGGAACATCCTTTTGCAAAGATTGGTTAAAGGTCTTGATATTTTGGAGAAATCTTTAATAAACCTATGGTAAAAACCTGCATGCCCAAGAAAACTTCTTATACCTTTGATGTCCCTTGGATATGGTAGCTTTTCAATAGCTTCTATCTTTGCTGGGTCAACTTCTATTCCTCTTCCAGAAATCCGATGCCCAAGAACAATACCTTCAGTAACCATAAAGTGACACTTCTCCCAATTAAGAACTAAGTGTTGGTCTTCACAACGCTGCAGAACTTTGTTAAGGTTGAACAAGAAGTTATCAAAGGAAGTACCATACACAGAAAAATCATCCATAAACACTTCCATTATCTTTTCAATATAGTCAGCAAATATAGCATTCATGCATCTTTGAAAAGTAGCAGGGGCATTGCACAAACCGAATGGCATCCTCCTATAAGCAAATGTTCCAAATGGGCAAGTAAAGGTGGTCTTTTCTTGATCATTTTTATGAACAGGAATTTGTGAAAAGCCTGAATAACCATCTAAATAGAAAAAGTGAGAGTGTTTAGAAAGCCTTTCTAGCATTTGATCAATAAATGGCAATGGGTAATGATCTTTACGAGTTGCTTTATTTAACTTCCTGTAATCAATGCACATTCTATAACCAACAATAGTACGTTGAGCCACAAGTTCATCCTCAGCATTTGGGACAACAATCATTCCCCCCTTTCTAGGAACACAATGAACAGGACTAACCCACTTAGTATCAGCTATAGGATAGATGATACCTGATTCCATAAGTCTTATTACCTCCTTTCTTACCACTTCTTTCATTTTTGGATGGAGACGGCGTTGATATTCAACAACAGGTTTTGCATCCTCCTCCAAATTAATTTTATGCATACAGAGAGCTGGGCTTATACCTTTAAGATCATCAAGAGAGTATCCAATGGCTGGGCGGTGAGCCTTAAGCACATCAAGTAATTTCTCTTCTTCTTCAGCTGAAAGGTTAGCACTGATAATGACAGGATATATGTTCTTTTCATCCAAGTATGCATATTTAAGATTTTCTGGCAAAGGTTTTAATTCAAAACTAGGATCCCCCTTAGGTGGTGGTAACACTCCCAAATTATCAGGTGGGATATGGAATTGTAATTGTGGTGGTTGTTGTGAAAGTATTTGTTCTAAAGCATCTTTTTCTTCATCATTAAATGGTTCATCTTGATTAAGCATATATCGCTCTACCACATCTGATGAAGCTACAGCTATATGAGCAAGAGTTTCAATTATATCTCCAGAGATTGGCTCTTTCTTTGAATGTTTATCAGCAAATTTAGAAAAGTTGAATTCGAGTTTTTCTCCTGCACACTTAATAAACACTTTCTCTTTAGGTAAATTAATTTCAGCACCAACAGTGTGTAAGAAGGGTCTACCAAAAATGATAGGACAAAAAGAATCTTGAGGGCACCCAAGAACAATAAAGTCAGCAGGATATTTAATTTTCCCAACCAATACTTCCACATCTCTAACAATTCCAAATGGACTAATATAATCTTTGTTAGCAAGTTGAATTGTCATACCTGTCTCTTCCATAATGATAGGATCAATATCAGGTTTGATTTCAAGATAAAGAGAATATGGAATGACACTAATACTTGCTCCAATATCACACAAGCCATGATAACTTGAAGTCCCAATAGAGCATGATATAACAGGCTTACCAACCTTGGCCGAATTGCCTTTAATGACTTTAGTAGCATCTTCACATAAATAAACATCAACAGGATCTTCTTCATTTAATTGTTTGATAACAGAAATTTGACTGTTGACTTCTACCTGTTCATAAGGCTGAGAACACTTCCTATTACTTTTGTTAGTAACAGCAATAAGCAAATTTTCCTTAACCTGGTTTGGATATGGAGGTGCTTCAACATACTCCTCAATTCTCACAGATGACACTGGTTCTACCTGTTTAATAACTTTAGGAACAACAATAGATTGTTTAACAGGTTCAACATAAACTTCAAATCCACTTTTAGGAACACCAATATGACTAGCAAATGTTTTAGCTATCTCAATTATAATATAAGGATCAAGACCAAAATTATCACCCAAATTTTTAAACAAAATAGAGGTAGAGAAGTTCTCTACACAAGAATATTCATAGTCCAAATAGGGCTCATTACCTTTATCAAGATCCCAGTGGCTAGTGTTTTCAGCAATAGTCTCCAATAAATTCCATGCTTCTTCTTCAGTATTATTTGTAAAACTTCCACCAGATGAATTATCCAGAAATTCCTTGTGTTTCCTTGATAGCCTCACATAAAAATTTATCAATATAATTTTCCTTGTAAGATCATGACAAGGATTCTTGCGAATGAGGTCCTTTAACCTCCCCCAAGCTTGAGTGATACTCTCTCCTAGATGTGGCCAGAAATTAAATATATAGCAGCGGTTCTCATAAGCTTCTTTAGGAGTAAAATATTTAAGAAAGAAGACCTTCCTCAAAATACTCCATTCAATAGTGACTTCTTCATCCAAAGACCAGTACCAATTACGAGCATTACCAGATAAAGACAGATATAATAGCTTCCTTTTTACCTGATCTTCAGAAATACCAGGAAGTCTAAATAAACCGCATATAGCTTCAATTGTCTCCATGTGTTCACGTGCAGACTTAGTTCCATCACCTGTAAATGGGTTTTTCATAACTCTTTTAACATGCCCAACAGGAATTTTATATCCCACTTTAGGCACTTCAGACACAGTAGTTTCTACCACTTTAGGAGCAGTGGCATAAGCACTTTCATATAAAGCAAGGTGCAGCGAGGCACGATTCATAAAAGCCATAGTAACAATGAGATAAAACAGCGAATAAAGTTCAGTTTTCAAGTTTCCTTACCAATAGCGCTACGCTCCCCGGCAATGGCGCAAGAAAAGTGTCTTGATGACTCCCAAGTGTAGGAGATCAATTGTAGTACCTTTCAAATAAGAAAAGGTTGTCGAAACCACGAGTAGCTGAAGGTATTGACTAGCAAGAATGATAAATGAAACAATGAAAGATGCAAGTGTTTTTGGAATTTTTGGTTGTATAGATGCAAGAGAATAAAATGCTTAAGATAGATAGTATCAAGTAGAAAGCTCTCAAAGAGAGAGAAAGCCCAATCCCCTATGTGACAAGAGGACAAGCTCAAGTGATGTGTGTCTTATATGTGGAAAGCGTTCCCAAGGGCAGCATGGACATAACTTGGCATAGAGATCTATTAAACAACACGTTGAATATCTTGTCAAGTTTTAATCTTCTTTGGACGGAGCCATTGTTAGGCATAGCTAAATAAATAAACTAAACCCCTTATGATGGATCATGTGGCCAAGTAAATGACTGCACAAGAATTATTAAGACATAAAGTCCCACCATAGCATTACACTCTAAGGTCCCCGATACTAATACCCCATAAAGTAACTTCATGACTCGGTCTCAGGTTTACTTGTCCCCCTAAGTCTTCCTCAATTCATTACACTACGGTGTTCTCCTATGAGCCCATATAGGTGAAGTGTTGTGCAGTCGACGTTCGCACAACACCATCATAGAATCACATAAAAGATAAACACTTGACCAGATGCCAACATATGTCATATATAGATCATTGCCAATTCATCCTATGCCCTCAGGAACATATGGGGACTACTCACAACGTGCAAACATGATGATATTCAGTGGCATAAATGGTTCAACACAATCTGAAAATATAACTTCACCTCCAAATAATGACAAGTACTCAATCACAAACATGAATAGAAGCACTAGACAGGTATCTAGGGTATAGCAACTCTCAAACTACGAGGGGGGCGGAGTGGATCGCGGAGATGGTGATGGAGATGGTGCTGGTCTTGATGGTGATGATGATGTAGAGGCCTCCTCCCACGCCAAGGAGGAGAGGTGATGATGATGGCGGTGATTTCCCCCCTCTCCGGAGCTCTGGAGCAGCAGGATCTGACCCCCCTCAGAGGGAATCAGGAGTTTCGCCGCTGCCGCCGCCTCGGATGAACTTGGAAAAATTAGGGCGTTCGTTTTTCGTCGAGACGGTGTCGTGCTAAAAAGCCCCGAGCGAGGAGGTGCCCGAGGCCCCAGATGGTGGGCCCCACGCGGCCAAAGAATCTGGCCGCGTGGGCCCCCTCCTTTTGGGCCTCGTGGCTCTCCTCGCTTAGTTCTTCTTCCCTCTAACGTTCTCCCGATGAAAAACCGGCTGTGTAATTTTCCTTTTTCTATTTGGGTCCCTGTAGCTCCTGAAACATTAAAAACAAGAAAAAGGAGGTTTTCTGCCTCCCAGAAATTAAATACCAAAAATAGGGACTTTGTATGAAAGTCCCCTAAATCATCTAAAACATGTAAAAATAATGATATAACAATGCTAAAAACATTCTAATATGAAGATATAAGATGTAAAAATGATGATACAAAATGCAAGTATCAGTGAGCTATCAGAGGGGGGTCATCAGGGTGTGCCGTGTGGTTGTGTGTAGGGGTAGGTCAAGAAGAAAATCCAGAGAAGTGTGTTTTGTGGGTTTTGGTGTTAGGGAGAAGGGGAATTGATGTTCGTCAAAATATACGTGGCGACAGATGTATACGCGATTTGAGATGGGGTCTAGGCAGCGGTAGCCTTTGTGATTGGTGGAGTAACCAAGGAAGACACAGGGCAGGGAGCGTGGCGAGAGTTTGTTAGGTGTGATCGAGATGGTGTTTGGATAGCAGAGGCAGCTGAAAACGCGCAAGTTGGAGTAGTCAGGAGGGGAGCCGTAGAGGAGCTGGAAAGGGGTATCGAGGTGACGAGGACGACAGGGGCGGCGATTGATGAGGAACGTGGCCGTGGCTAGGGCCTCTGCCCAAAATACGGCAGGCATGTGTGCATGTATTAGCAGGGTACGGGTTGTTTCCTTTAGCGTGCGTAAGATGCGTTCGGAGCGCCCATTTTGGGGCGAGGTATAGGGACAGGACATGCGAAAGGAAATACCATGATCTCCGAAGAAGTGACGGGCGTTGAGATTGTCAAACTCGCGGCCGTTGTCAGTTTGGATAGCGGTGAGAGGGAGGCGGAATTGGGTTTGGACGAATGTGTGGAAACGATGGATCGCGTCGAAGGTGTCAGATTTGCGTCGGAGGGGAAAGGTCCATGTAAAGTGACTAAAATCATCAAGTAAAACTAAATAATATTGATAACCAGAGATGCTAGGTACCGGAGAGGTCCACAGATCGCAGTGTACAAGTTGGAATGGAATAAAGGAAATTGTGCTAGAATGCGAAAAGGGAAATCTAATATTTTTGCCTAACTGACAAGCATTACAAGTATGAGAGGGGATTTTATTTGGCTCGGGGATGATCTTCATGACGCGGGCGAAGTTGTCTTGTCCAGGGACCAGGGTGACCGAGGCGTTGATGCCAGACATCGGCGGCGGTGCTGGTGAGGAGGCTGGTGGCGGTGTTGGTTGGGTCGACGTAGTAGAGATCTCCGGTGGAGTTACATCGAGGAGCACCTGGCGGGTATGCCGATCCTTTATAGAAAAACCAAGATTGTCAAATTCAACGTTAACTGGATTAGTGCGAGTAAGAACGCGAACAGAAAGAAGATTTTTAATGAGTGAGGGGGGAAACGAGAATTTCTTGGAGGTGGAGAGGACGGGATGGAGTATGGAGTGTAGATTGCCCAGTGTGCGTGATCGGCAGCGAGTGCCCATTGCCAACAGTAATGCAAGAACGAGAATGACAAGGTTGCACGGAGGAGAGATTACCAGTGGACGACGTCATGTACGAGGTTGCGCCGGTGTCCATTACCCACTCGCCGCCGGCGGGATGCTGCTGCTGGAGCGATAGCTGCTGGAGAGCGTGGATGAGGCCGGCCTGGTCCCAGCACGAAGCAGGTGCAGCTGGCGCGACGTGGTGGACGGGGGCGATGGCGGGCAGCTGGAACGCAGTGCCAGCGAACGGCGCAGTCGGCGGCACGCCAGGAGGTCGTGGGCCGAGGACGCCAGCGTCGGGGTAATGAGGACGCCACTGGTAGGGCCAGGCCTGGACTATGCCCGTCCCCGGGTGCTGGGCCGTGGGGGCAGCCTGGGGCGCCTGGACAGTGGTGGCGCCAGTCTTGTTCTTGCCGCGCCAGCCGCCGCCGGTCTTGTTCTTGCTCTGCGGCTGCGGCGGTGGTGGTGGAGGGGTTGGCTGGGTGGGTGGTGGTGCCGGCGCGGGTGTGCCAAAGGCGGTGCCTGATCCAGGGGCGGCCGGTGCAGGGGCGGCAGCATGGAGCGCGGTGCCAGTCGCCGCGGGCACGGCGTCGCCGTCCCGCGACTCCTCAAGCACCAGGAAGGAGCGCACGTCCTGAAAGGACGGGAGGGGCCGTTCGCGGGAGAGCGTGGTGACGGCGTGGCGGAAGTCGGGGCGGAGGCCGGCGAGGACGCGATGCACCAGATCCGCGTCGGTGACGGTGCGGCCGAGGTCGCGGAGGCGATCGGCGAGAGACTTCAGACGAGAGCAGTAGGTGTAGATGTTCATGCCGCCCTGCCTCTGCCCGTGGAACTCGTCGTCGAGGTATACGGCGCGGGTGACCGCGTTGTCGAGGAAGAGGCTCTCGATGCGGCGCCAAACCGTGAATATCGTGTCCTCTGGCACGAGGATGAGGGAGAGGATCTCCCCCGAGACGGTGGAGTAGAGCCAGGAGACGATGGTGTAGTCGTCCTGGACCCACTCAGGATCGTCGTGGCGGGGCGCGGCGTCGTTGTTGACGTGGTCGAGGGTGCCGAACTGGCCGAGCACGACGGTGAACAGGCGGGGCCACATCATGAACAATGGCCGCTGCAGATCAAGCGTGGTCTGCACTTGCTGCTTGATGATGACATGGTGCAGATTTTGGCGAGGGGCGGCGCGGACCGGACCGGCAACAGCAGGGGCGGGTGGGACGATGGAGAGAGGTGCGGTGCCCTGGGCAGCTGTCAGCGACCTTCCATTACATCGGCATGGGCTGGCACGTGGGCCGTCATCATGGGCTTGGTCCACCTATTGGCAACAGGGGGAACTACAAATATGCCAGGCATGGCAACGAGGAGGGCATCCGGATGGATCACGAAACTGGCACTGGCGGCGGCTTCCTCTCCCATCTCGGCTCTCAACCCTGCCTCCTTTCTTGCTTCTTCCCTTTTGGCACCTTGTGCTTGTATCAGAACTTGTAATCGAACCAGAGAGCTACTCCCTTCCACCAAATTGAGCTATACAGAGAGAGGGATCAGTGCGTAGTTAACACATGGTATCAGAGCCACTTTTTTTTTCTCCACCACCCCCACCCGATCGAGCAATGGAACCGGCGACCCAGCAGGACGTGAAGGATCTCTGGAAGGAGTTCCGAGAGAGCATCAAGGAGGCTGTCGCCGAGGCGTTCGGCAGCTCAAAGCCGGCGCTCGAGCACGCGACCACCTCGAACCCTTCCCAGCTCCTCACCATGGACGCCTCCGACGCCAAGGTTCCGGCACCTGCGTGCTCCAGCCCCGACTAGGGCACGTCCGCCTTCGCCCTCGCCCCAACGGCCATCATCGACATCCTCTCCGAGCTCGACGTTGACACCACGGGCGTCGCTGCACCAACACCCGTGACCTGTTCGACGGAATGCTCGCCCAAGCAGCCGATTGCTGTTCCGGTGCTGGTAGCATCCTCGCCATCGACCCTGACCGAGTACGTCCTCAACACTAGCGGTATCTCTGTTGCAGCGGTGCGCCCGGCCATTAAGGGCGTGTTTCTGGCAGTTCTCGCACCTAGCTTTCAGTTGCTGCAGCTGTACACCGACTGTGAGCTCTTCAGGCAGAGTTCTAGTCGGCGCATCACAAGCAAGATTCCGGTACTTCGGCCCATGCCCTGGCCATCTTTCATGGATGTTCTTGCCGATGGAGATGGGACATGGCCCCCGCCATGGCTGTGGTTCATGGAGGTTAACGGCGTAGCTTCGGATGGCTAGCGTGGTGCTTGCGTCGACGGCAACTCTGTCAATTCCATTCCCTTCTCAGTGGTGCCCGTCCTCAGCATCATGGCCGACACCCACATCGACAATACGCCATCGCCCACGGCGTCCAACTGGTGCTCGACGTATTGCGCCACTGCCGTGCCATTCTCTGCACCTCCACCAGTGGCTAGCATCATATTGCATGGTCAGTATAAGTATGACATGGTGCATCTAGTGAACATCTTCCCTATTGGACTCAAGAGCTTGAAGGACATGGAATTATTTTGGAACTTATCTTGGGATCAGAACAATGCACATCCTAATTGCTATACTCTCACTTCTGTCTTGGTGATGACTAGATCTTGTTCTGGATATGAGTTGCTTGCCCTGGCTGCTGATTGGTATGTTGGGGAAAATGAACACCAACTGAGTACAGGTTTGGATGCCAAACGTCCTAGTCATGGAGTAACTCTGCGGTTGGGTATTGCATATGGAGTACTGAGATTGCTTTTCAGTGTTTCAACAATCATTTCAGCAGTGGCAGTTCCCCTGGAGGATGGCATTGTTGCAGCATCTCTGCACTTGAATGCAGACTGCACTTCCTTTGTGTGCATGATTCTACAAAGAATTTTGCTAGGTCTGAATCGGCACACCTATTTTACATATTGGAGAATTGTATTGTCCAGTACCATTGGCTTGCAAATAGGGTTTGACCATGTCCTTCCTAATGAAGTAGAGCACGAGTCTTTCCTTCAGCATGCTATAGCCTGGGAACTTGGACAAAATGAAGGGGCAAGAACGTATCCAGTGTTGGTTGCAGTGTTTGTCTATGTCAGTAGTGCAAATACAGAAGTACATGGGGCAACTGCTACTGGAAATTCATGTGTGTGTGTGCACGAGCTACAACTAGCAAGAAGTGGAACAGAGGATGCTACTCTTAACAGCATAAGCATCAGCATCAATTATTGCTGGCTAAAATGGTCTGAGGCAAGTCTTGCACATTCTGTTGATATGGCCGTGTACTGTTCAAGTTTCTCTTGTACAAGTGGAGGTACAATCTGTGAGAACATTCTGGCATCAACCACCTTCAGTTTTGCTTGGGCCAATTTGATCTGCCTTTCCAATTCAGAGGTCTGTGCCTTACTGGTTGGGTTTCTTAGAAGTGGTGCACGGATAAAATCTGAAATGAGCAGGGACGCCGGTACTATTGCTACAAATGTTGTCATAGCTGTCGGAATATCTCATCGCTGCACGGTGCGCTCTAGGTTTAGTACAGTGAGGCTGCGGTACAAAGGTTTTCCAGCAGTATACACGCCGATTCTGGTTGGACGCAATCCATCTTCTATATGCGCTGCATCCTACTCCCAGAAAAATGCATTATACATGTCGGCCCGTGGATTATTGTTCCTTCAGAATCAAGAGGGTGTACATAGCTTGGTTCATTCAAATAGCAGGGTGTATGCAAGTCATGCTTGGTTATCCCAGGGGTTTATTCTGATTTGTTGGCTTGAGGAGCAACTGCTACCAACTTGGCCACCAACCATTACATCTTGTTCAGTACCGAACAACATGTTCAGAAATGCTGAATTCTCTACCCTAGTTATCTGGGAGTTGTGGCTACTGAACCATCAGGATATAATTCAATTCCAGATTGCGTGGCAACCTCGTTTTCATGCTTGTCTCGTCACGATTGAGCTCGCATGTACACATTCTAAGAGCGTCTGCTTCTTATGCCAGTACCATGGAAGGACTGCACTGCTCTTGTTTCATAGACAAGCGGTATTTCAAGGAGGGAGGTGTGCAATGATCCCCATTATCCACTACCTCGCCCATGACAACTACATTGACTTCCACGACTCTCAGGCTTCTAATGGCCTCAAGTTCTTACAAGTTCCATGGGACCCCGGTGTTTGTATTGTTACACTTTCTGCTGCATTCCAAGGACGTTCAACTTCACATTTCATGGAACCACGACTTGAGGTCAAGCCGTGTTTCAAGGAGGGAGGGGTGTCAGCGACCCTTCCATTACATCGGCATGGGCTGGCACGTGAGCCGTCATCATGGGCTTGGTCCACCTATTGGCAACAGGGGAACTACAAATATGCCAGGCATGGCAACGAGGAGGGCATCCGGATGGATCACGGAACTGGCACTGGCGGCGGCTTCCTCTCTGTTGACATTGATTTTGTCTCAGAATATAAAGTAATTCACTATCGTGAAATTTCATAAAATAATTAAATAAACAATAGTGAATCGCTTCATGTGATAAATAAATAAAAAAGATTTGTTTACATATCGACCTCATCGGCGACAATGGTCCGATATTGACTAGCGATACAAAATGTTCAAAGAAATATTCGAGTGCGCGACGTCGGCGTTGTCTGGATGACCCTATGAAATACAGTCGAATTATATTTCATCAAAAAAATTATACAATATAAATTAATCTTTGCTAGCCATTAGGGTTAAAAGCTTACGAGCTAGCTAATTTACAAGCTATTGGGTTATATATGTAACAAGAAATACGTATAACCTACAGCTACGTGCATGTATGGATTAGCCGGCGTCATTACACGGTTAATAAATTATAATGAGGCAATTAGCAGCCCATGGCCCATAGCCCCATCTGCATCCATCCGTTTCCAAGCTAAGACCAAGTCCATAGTTGATCGAGAGTTTTAAAAAAGGGAAGTTCGTCATTACGCCCACGTTCTTGACGACGCTCCCACGATCGATCAATTAACCAAATAAAAAATCTAAATCGGAGAGGAACGCAACGCCCACACTCTGTCTCTCGCCTATAAATATTCTGACCCCAGGCTCATAGAAACCCCCGATACTCCCTTATACCATTCCATTGAAGTCTCTGCTCTGGTAAGAACACCATACAGCAACACTACGCATGAGAAGAAGAGATCAAGGAGTACCACAACTCGTTCAAGACAAGGTGGGATTAATGATTCTTCCTTAGCCTTTGTCTTGGCTATGGGTACAAGACAAAAGGACCTTCATCTTCTTCCTCTTTCTTAGCCTTCGGTTTGGCCATGGGTACAGACCAAAGAGCCTTCATATATCTATTAAAACTCACGCCCTTGGTTCGGCCATCGCTGTACAAATCAAGGAGCTTGCTTCATATATTTCTCAAAATCGTCAACTTGATTCGGCCATCATGGTATGGATTAAGGAGCATGTTTGCATATTTCTCAAAAGAGTTAAACGCTTGGGAGGTCACGAAGTTGCCACGGATGAGCGCATTGGTCACGAACTCAAAAAATGCTAAATTTTGGTCACATAGTTGTGTGTATGAGATCCGTTCGTCACTCCGTTAAAATGGGCGTTAAGTCGCTGACGTGGCAGTCTGACTTTTTACAGAATACACCCTATATTATTTTTTCTTCACATATATTCGTCCGTTCGCCACCGTGCCCGCGTTCTCGCCGCCGCCCCCTGCCGGCCCGCGCCCGTGCCGGCCCCTAACGGAGGTGTCGCCAGCACCGCCTCCGCCGCTCCCACCTAGGCCGACCCCCGGCCTGGGTCGCCCGAGCTCGCCCGCGCTGCGCCCTGGCGGAGCCCGCCTAGGCCGACCCCCGGCGGAGCTCGCCCGCACTCGCCCGTGGTCGTCCGCGGATGCCTGCACTCGCCCGTGGTCGCCCGCGCCCGCCTGCACTCGCCCGCCCGCTCGCCCGCGCGCGCTTGCTCTCCTGCTCGCCGCGGCCGCTCAGCCGCGTGCGCGCCCGCGCACGGCCGCCGTCCTCCTCGCCGCGCCCCCGCGCCCGCCTGTGCTCGCCGCGGCCGCTCAGCCGCGTGCGCGCCCACGTGCAGCGCCTGCTGGAGCGCGTCGCCAGGCGAGTGCCACCTCGCCGTCGAGCCCGCGGCCGCTCAGCCGCGTGCGCGCCCGCGCACGGCCGCCGTCCTCCTCGCCGCGCCCCCAGCAAGCATGGAGGCGGTCGTCGCTTCCATACAGCCTGGGGTACCTCTCGATGCGGACGTCAAGCGTCCGCGCGAGCGCCGCGGCGAGGGGGAAGCTGAGCGCGACACCTCCGCCTCCGAACGCCATGATGTGGCTGAAATAGGTGTTGGCCGAGTGGCTCTCCGACGGGGCCCCGACGTACACCATCTCCCTCCAGTCGTACTTCCCGAGCACGGCCACCAGGTTGTCCGTGGACAGCACGGTGTCGTCGTCCACGAGCACCACCCACCGCGCGCCCCCGCCACCCACCAGCCGCACGGCCTCGGCAGCGATGCGCGCGATCCGGAGACCGGAAGGGTGGCCCGTGGGGTTGGTGTACCGGAACCGCGAGGTGTCCTCGGACACCCGGATCGGCGGGAGGGAGTCCTCCCCGGGAGCGCTGGGTCCCGGCGCGTCGGCGTCAAGCCAGACGTGCCCGCACATAGAGGCCGGCTCCCACCACAGGCGGACGTACTCGCGGCGGCGCGGCCAGAGGTGCGCCGAGCCCGCAATCCCGAACACGATGTGGCGGAGCGAGAGCGGGGAGGACGCGTCGGCGGCGGAGAGCGCTTCATCCGCTGCCGCCGCGTACGACAGCGCGGAGGAGGACGCCACGGGGGCCTGGGCCGGGGACAGCACGAGGACGAGCCACAGCGCGGTTGCGAGGATGAACGAGAGCAGCGCCAGGAGCGCGGTGGCGAGCGGGCAGCTCTGCGGCGGGAGGATGGCGAGCGGGAGCGGGAGCGGCGGAGACGGTGCTGGCGACACCTCCGCCAGGGGCCGGCATGGGCGCGGGCCGGCAGGGCGCGGCGGCGAGAACGCGAGCACGGCGGCGAACGGACGAATATATGTGAAGAAAAAATAATACAGGTTGTATTCTATAAAAAGTCAGACTGCCACGTCAGCGATTTAACGCCCATTTTAACGGAGTGACGAACGGAGCTCATACACACAACTATGTGACCAAAATTTAGCATTTTTTGAGTTCGTGACCAATGCGCTCATCCGTGGCAACTTCGTGACCTCCCAAGCGTTTAACTCTTCTCAAAATCATCAATTAATATTTCTTCTCTTGATTCGGTCCCTTTAGCGATACAAATTAGGACGAGACGTGTGCATATGCCTCGTTCCTTGATCAGGTCCCTATATGTGGATACAAATCTAGAGAATAATCTAAATATGAAGTCCCTACAAATTTATTGGCTCAGTCCTTAAAATGGATACGACCAAGTTGGGCAAGAATAAGAAAGAAATCGTCATATAGTGTTATGATCAATCACAGAAATATTTCTTGTTTGGTTACGCTACGGGCATTTTATGCTACGTTAGTAGTAATACAAATATGAAGAAAACAAACTTCATCTTGGTTACACTTCTCACAGGCCTTGCTATGCGATGTTAGTAGTAATACAAGAGAAGTCAAATTAAACAAAACTCTCATGCCACATAAGCATGTAGAAAATATAGGCTAAAATCATGCCTTACCAAAATATCAAACAAAGAATCACATGTAGGTTAATCCTAAATATATTCAGTTAACTTGCATGTTAAGGAAACTCTCATATTAAAATATATCAAAATAAAATATGCATACCCTGGTGGTATACAAATATTTCAAAATGCAATCCGCTCCTATGATAAATCAGTACCACATCTACTGGTACTAAAAGAAATTTGAAAAGCTTATTATATGAAGCTGTCGCTGCATGCACATGCACATGCACATGCATGGCCTATGGCCCAAATTGCACGCACCATTCTGGATACTCTCAGTTGGCTAATTAAATACCCCATAAATTATCATCAAAATTCATATATGTGTATAGCCGACTGAATAAATTAAGTATCCAACGCATGCACACTCCTTGTACCGATCATATTAGTGCAAGTAAAAGAATACGTCCAAATAGATGATATGAAATCATCTGATAAGTCAAAGAAGATTAAATGCTCATTCAAGCATCCGACGGCGACGACGGCGAGGAGGACTTCTTAGTCTTAGTTTTATCTTTTGTAATAGTCATATGTATTGTTGTAATCCTTTATATTAGAAAGTTGGAATTCTTAATCAGGGGTTTTCTCTCCGGAGATGTAATTAACGGTTCTTTTATGAAAATGTAAAAGTTCCGGAAATATGTACTCGCAATACTTGATATTTGTCTCATTTACATTTGCGTACTTTAAATTTTATACTATCTGTCTCTATGACGTGGACGCGTATTGTATTTTCGATCCGCCCCATTTTCCCGTCATCACTCTCCAATCTCGGCTCTCAACCCTGCCTCCTTTCTTGCTTCTTCCCTTTTGGCACCTTTGTGCTTGTATCTGACTTGTAATCGAACCAGAGAGCTACTCCCTTCCACCAATTTGAGCTATACAGAGAGAGGGATCAGTGCGTAGTTAACAGCAGCTTGATGGGAGGCGAGCATGTCGGCGAGGGCGGAGAGGGTGCCCTGCTGGGCCGGAGAGGAGGGCTCGGCGTTGGAGAAGAGGACGCCGGCGGAGCGCGAGGAGAGGTTCACCATGGCTAGGTGTGGCAGCGGAAGACTGGAGAGTCTCACAGGAGAATCGGAAGAGCGACTGATACCATGTAAAGAACACTAGAAAGAGATTTTTGATGCACTCCGTGAGTGCTATCGGTGTATTAGCTCAAGTATATATAGTAGTCGAGCGATCGTGCAGATCGTGTGCAACAGATCGTGGGGAGTCCGGGAGTGGGCTATCGCTAGGGGAGCTGATCCTGAAGACTAGTAGTTACATGTACAGGCTCAGAGACAGGTTACTGTCAACAGTTAGCTTCACGTGCTTTGCACGTCAAAACAGTCATTATAACGAATAAACATCCCCAATTTCGACGCAAAATAGCAACACGGAGCATCAGGTCTTGAAAACGCCTCATGTGTTGAATTGTAAATTGATTCCATTTACATGTGCTTAGAATTGTAAATTGATTCCATTTACGTCTGATATTCTGTAGCCTTTTCTGCTACCTGCAAAGCTCCCATCCGTGCTGTCCTTCCGTTTCTTTTCTTAACAGAAGAGTGCCACCCATCGGTCAAGTGATCCATGTGAAGAGCATAGGCCCAGCTAGCAGCAGCGCACGGGCCGTCAGTTTCGAGTGAGCGGCAGCGTGGCTCTCTTGCCGAAGGAGCAGCAGCGTGGCTTGCAGAGGGAGCGTGGATGGGTCCGCTAGAGCAAACTCATCGATGCTTCTGGAATGATGCAGAGAAAGTGGGTGTTACTGTAGCTGCGAATCCCAGCGTGCTAGGCCGTCGGATGATGTCCAATCAACGGTAGTCGTTACATTTTAATGAATGGGCTCAAACTTTCAAATTGGTACACTATATAGGAGTATAGATATAGATGGTTTCATTTCATCCAACAAGGCATTATTGCTGCTTGATTGAAGTGTATATCATCCACAGATTCAAGTGTATAGTGCACATATTGTCATTTTGGTATTTAAGCTAAACTTGCATAGTTCTTTTTTGATTTTGAGTTGTCTTGTAAATGGTGTATAAGGCGTAAAGCACAGAGATCACCATCCCTGCACCAACAGGCTTACATCTACTTCGGCATTTCAAAATGTTAAAAGAGTTAAACGCTTGGGGGTCACGAAGTTGTCACGGATGAGCGCATTAGTCACGAACTCAAAAAGTGCTAAATTTTGGTCACATAGTTGTGAGTTAGAGCCTCGTTCGTCACTCCGTCAAAACAGACGTTAAGTTGGTGACGTGGCAGTTTGTTTTTTTACAAAATACACCCTATAGTTTTTCTTCTTCCCATTTATTTTTTCTATTAAAAGTTGAATCAGACATTCTGTCAAACAGGTGATGGACATCTCGGCGTCCGAGGCCATTCCGCGGCGTGCGAACACGGCGGCGCTAGAGTGGCGCTGGGGCACGAGCTCCGCGATGCGGCCGGCGATATCTAGGGCGCGGGGATGCGGCCGTCGAGGCGTAGGGCACGAGGCGCGGCCGGCGAGCTCGGGTGTGCGGCCGACGAGGCGCGGGGCGCGGGGATGCGGCCGACGAGGCGCGGGGTGTGGCCAGCGAGCTCGGGTGTGCAGGGCGCGAGGCGTGGCCGGCGAGCTCGGGGGCGCGACGCCTGGGACGACGCGCGCGACTTAGCCGAATTGTTGCGCACGGCGTAGAGGCGACCTCGACGCGAGCGGCGGCGGCGTTTGAGCTCGGGTGTGCGGCCGGCGGTGCGAGCGGCGGCGGCCAGGCTGGGAAGGTCACGCGCGCCGCGGACGCCAGCCACGCGGGGTCGCCGCGACGCAGCGCAATGCGCGGCTCGGCCTGCAGCACGGCATGCGGGGACGACAACACGGACTGGAGCGCGGCGAGCGGCGCAAGTCTCGGCCTGGAGCACGGAAGCTCCCGTTCACGTTGGCGAGACGCACGGTCCGCCGGCTCCTCTACCGTGCTTCTCAACGGCACCTCCATGACCGTGCTCCTTGTGCTCTCTCTCGTCCCCTTCCTTTGCGCCAACCGGGTGCACACCGAGCGTCCGTCAGCGACCAGGACGTAGAGCTCGGGTACCCGACGCTGTCCTTGCCACACACCCGACGGAGGTGTACTCCAAGCCAAGGCGGGACGGGACCTGGCGGAGTACCCGGATGCTGACGAGCTCCGGCTTCTGCTGGGGTGCCATCATGCATTCCATCGGCGCTATGGCAGCAGCCATGTTGCCCGCTCTGTCAGTCCTAGCCGACGCCGACCACCACTACTTGCGCATGTTAATTTTTGACACAGCTTCAAGCGCTAAAGCTGAGCTCGGTGGACTTCTCGGTGAACCGGCTTAGAGGGAGCGTGCCGCCTGGGCTGCTCATGATCGCCGGCGGCGAGGTGTTCGCTGGGAATCCCTTTCTCTTCATCGACGGCCGGTGCGAGCTGTTGTGCTAAAATTGTAAGGGTGTATTTGTAAAAACTGTCAGCCACGTCAACAACTTAACGTCCATCTCGACGGAGTGACGAACGGGGCTCGTACACACAACTACGTGACCAAAATTTAGCACTTTTTGAGTTCGTGACCAATGCGCTCATCCGTGGCAACTTCGTGACCTCTCAAGCGTTTAACTCATGTTAAAAAACATAGAAATCATCCAAACTGCTATCTGTATACTCGATACAGATATAACATTATCATTTTACTGCTGTGTCAGCCATGTACCACTATAGTTTCAAGCCAGCCTGCACTTTGACATCAGAAAATGAAGAACAAACTAAATACAAAATGCATTTCTGCAATAGGGTGCGGCCAGTCTCAATTCCGGAACACAAGGTTCTATGACACTTTGAACCCATTGCAGCATTGCTGATCCATTGATGGCTGCAGTTTGGCTTTGGCCACTCATACATGAACATGATGTACCATTATAGACAAAAGGATTGGATATCAACGTCCAGTCCTGCGGCTACAGCCAAAAAGAACCTTACAGGTGCCCTCCTGCTTACTCTGCATTCATGAGGCGTCCTCAAGCATGTCGATGAAACGCCTTCCATCAGACTTCTGGAAGACTGACTTGTCAAAGTGCAGATCGTCGGTCGAGACCGCCTCAAATCTAGTCCAGAGTTCCTTCTTCAGCGTGGTTTCACCAGCATGCCTTCCCTTCAGGTTAGTGCTTTCCAGGCCTTTCCAGGGAGTACCAAGCAAGGCCTTGCTATGCAATGCTGGGGTTTGGATTGGTTTATCATCTGGAAGTTCCTGCCCCCACTTCAGGTTATCTTCCAAGCCTTTCCGGGTTGTACCAAGCAAGGCCTTGCTATCCAGCGCTGGAGTTTGGATGGGATTATTGTCGTCTGAAAGTTCCTGTATTCCCTTCAGTTTATTGCTTTCCAAGCCTTTCCAAGGAGTACCAATCAAGGATTTGTTATCCTTTACTGGGATAGGATTTGGAATAGGCTTATCATCTGTTGGACTCGGATCCATTAACACACAGGTCTTGAGGGGTGATAAGAACCAATCAAGAGCCTCATCAGCTTCTCTCCTTCGGCGTATATCTCCAGCAGGTAGATTAAATCCATACATGTCTGGATACCTTGCTGCCAGATCCTTTTCATCAGATAACATGTCATCAGAGGCTGCAGAAGGTTGCTCACTCTCAGCTGGTCCAGCACTGATAATACCATCCTTACTTGAGCCCTCTGATATTGGAGAGAACACATGTTTCTTACCTCGCAATGCTGTCGTCAGGCATGGACTAGGCAGTGCTCTCCTGCACTTCTGAATTGAGAAACTAAATGGTGAAAATAGACTGTCTTCTGATGAGCCTTTCTTTGCTTCAGTAAGATTAGGTGTCGCTGCACGAGCCCTTGCTTCCTTTGCTTTCACACTTTGCTCCAGATCAGGACGATTGTCATCAGAAATGGTTAATTTCCAAACAGGTAAGTTGGGAAGATTCAGCTCATCCATGCTGGTAGATTCCTTCAACTGCGTCTTCGATGATCTTGGGCACCTAGATGAGCATGCTTTTGTCTTTGGCAATGGCGTCAAAAGAAATAACTGCTTTCCACTCTCGACCATACATGACCCGGTACGCCATGAAACAAGAGGCGAAGGCGAGACAATCAGGTCAGTCTCAGATAAGTTGCTGCTGCTGCTGCGGACCAAGTTGTGAGAAGGCGATATTGTCGGGCCTGCTTGAGGTAAGATGCTGCTGCTGGGAAACAACTGCCCATTCCCTTTTGCAGCAGATTTTGGGAAGACCTCCATGGGTTGCTTTGGGGCATTCTCAGTTCTGGCTGGAGAAGCTTCAAGCGCTTGCTTAAGCCTCGAAGACCATTGCTGCATAAGAAGAACAAAAACGTGATGAGGAGAGCTGAAACATAAAGGGGCATGTGCTCGTGTCTATTTGCTTCAGAAAGTGAAAGATTTGATGACAGTGCCTTACCTTCAAAGAAGAGTTAGTATCTGATAAGAAGGCGCTGAAGGATTCTATCTCTTGTTCCCCTCTTCTGGATATTGTCTGGCAATGGAGTGCACTGGAGACCAATTCATCGATCTAATTGAGGGAAAACATGGGGAAGAACATTGTAAGAACCATCAAATTGGTAGGCTCATGTCTATAAGCACAGACCTATACACTACATAACCGACCAAGGAATCAGCTGCTGATCAGTTCAAAGGACAAACCAGTGTCAAACGTGTAAGTCAACATGCATTAATATATAACCTCTCCTGTTTTCATTGGAGAAACTACTCTGCCTTCCAGGTTCAGTTCAGACCAGTGACGACAAATCAGGAACCTAGACAGAATACTCTACGAGGCACACCATACCAGGCTTACAGCAGATACGATAAGATGGAGATTTGTTAAATCCACCATTTCGTTGTACAAGCACTATTACACGACCGCCGGCCGTCGCTACGGACATCGCCAGTAATTCGCCCGCCCCAAATCGATACGGAGGGCCGGGGAGTACACATCGGCAAACGTTTAACTCCACACACATTGATATATAACCTCTCTTCTGTTTTCTTTGGATAAACTATTATTCCTTCCAGTATCAGTTCAGACCAGTGACGACAAATCAGAAACGTAGACAGAATACTCTATGAGGCACATCGTACCAGACTTACAACAGATACGATAAGATGGAGATTTGTTAAATCCACCATTTCGTTGTACAAGCACTATTACACGACCGCCGGCCGTCGCTACGGACATCGCCAGTAATTCGCCCGCCCCAAATCGATACGGAGGGCCGGGGAGTACAGTATAATCCGAGAACGCCTGGCTCCAATCCCATCCGACCCAGTTCAAACGGACATCGAATCGAGAGTAATCGACAACGCCATCTCAGGTCGAACGAAGCACGACAATACGACATCGGCACCTACTACAGACTACCCGGCGAGAATGAGATAGAGGGCAAAGAGGGCATCGAGCGAGGCGAAGGTTGGAGGTGGGGATCTACCTGGGACACGAGGCCGGCGAGACCGGCGCTGGCGAGGAGGAGGCGGTCGA
Source organism: Puccinellia tenuiflora (assembly GCA_012064385.1). NCBI lineage: Eukaryota > Viridiplantae > Streptophyta > Magnoliopsida > Poales > Poaceae > Puccinellia > Puccinellia tenuiflora. The sequence goes on along the minus strand of QRDG01002467.1, from coordinate 20,827 downwards.
GCGCCGGTTCGGCCGTGGCGGCCGACGCGTAGCGGGTCGTGGCGGCGCCGAACGCGGAGGGGGTCGTGGCGGCGCCGAACGCGGAGGGGGTCTTGGCGGCGCCGAACGCGGAGGGGGTCGCGGCGGCGGGGGGCTTGCGGCGGAGGGATCCCGGCGGCGGCGGGTGGGGCGTCCTGTTGCCGGAGAGGACGCGGAGCGGGCGCCGCCGCGCCGTTGATTTGGGTCCCTGGCTCTTCTGCATCAGATTGGGCGGAGAGAGGGAGAGAGGGGAGGGGGGCAGGAGGTGGGTGGCGGCCAACGGTCGGGAAGCGAGAGGGGATTTGAAACCCGTGCGGCTGTGCGCGTCGGCGTAGCCGCGGTTTCCAGAAGGTGGGGACGCGGGCGCATGGGGACGAGGGTTTTTTGCTTTGAGATTCGTGCAGGGCCAAAGATGGGCTTGATCCACCGTTTGGAATTAATCGCGACTTTCGCTGACTCATCTCATGAAAAATTTCCTCTACCTAAGTGAAAACTATGGTTAACACATCGTCGTAGCCGCTGCTACTATTCCTCCTAGGCTCCGATGACTTCGTGGCGACTGTGCAGGGGGCTAAAGTTAAAGTTCATCATATTGCAGTAGGCATGAATGCAGGGACGAAGAATTTGATATCAGCAGGCCAAGTGAAGACTGTACAACTTGGAGGGGGCCATAGGCTTAAATTTTGGTAAACTTTATGTCAAATACATACAATATAAGGGGGCATTCAGATTTTTCCCCTTTATGGGGGGTCCATGTGAACCCACATTCCAACCTTCACGGTAATCTTACTTTTTCAAATTTGAAAACATAAGAAAGAAATCATGCACGTGGGTATTGAGTGAAAATTTAACTATACAAACTTTCATCAAAAGTTATGACCATTTACAACATGTCTTCAAGACCTGTATGGTAACTTCCTCATTTATGTTTTTCACACCTGATTTTAGCCATGTCGCAAAATGGGCATATTATCACATGAATTTTGCAACTACACATGGATATATCATTGCTAACGTCCATGAATTATTTCACATTTTATGGAAAATGGAAAAATAAATAAAGAGAGGAGCAAGAATATGGGTTGCACGTGCAAGTAGTTATGCAAAATCTTTGAAATGACATCTATGCCCCTAAGTTGATTTCCGTGCTAGTGACATAGGCATTAGGGGACTAATCACTTATGAGATTTATGTTTAGATATTAGTCCCAGAGAAAGGTGCAGATGACCGGATTCCCCCATAAAAGGAGAAGAGAGGCTAAGGATTTCTTTCTTTCATTCTTTTATTTATAGTGAGTCATAGGAAATCTACATTAGGAAGAGGGGATACTCTTTGGAATCATGTGAGAATTGATTTTCTCATTTTGCTCCCACTCAATAAATCCGGGTGAAGTTTTCCTCCAAAGGCCAACCCTAATATATGCCTTTTATCCCTTTTGTTGGGTTTGACCATATAATCTGGACTATCCGAACTCCCAAATGTCTAGACTTTCCTCGAACTGTCCTGACTCGTCTCTGGAGGGGATAACAGGCTGAAATGAAGGGAAACTAATAAAGCCAACATTCTTCCCCAATTACACAGGGCTTATAATCTCACTCATCCACCATTGTTTAACCTCAGAAGCTCGATTCATCATTCCCCTAACAAAATCTACAAATCTTTCCGGGAAATAAAGAGGAGACCTTCTACAACTCTACCAGTCAAAAGTTTTCCCCTTGAGTTCATTGAGGTGTTGTAATTCTTTTATCTGTTGGAAAATCCTACGCACCTAAGTTTGCTAGGAAGCTTCCAAGGTGTTAATATACTCCAGAAAAGTTTGTGAGGGTTTTGACATCTCCCCAATATCTACCACTAGTAGAATGGCTCTCACAGTTGGGAGAGCTCAAGTGGAGAAGAAGATTAGATCCTAAAGGGATCGATGTGGCCTTAGATTGCCATGCTTCTCCAATAGAGATAGAGTCCCCAAACTCTTGAACTTTGGGATACATCACTGCATCAATCTTCTCCTTCTCCTTCTCCTTCTGCCTCTGGTTTATCCCGTTCCTCAGCTTTACTTAGTTACCTCTAGCTTGTTTGTCTTGTTTACTTGCTTGCTAGTGTAACCTTTTCAGGGTTGTTCACCTAGTTGCATTTTAGGAGAACTTTATTTATTCGTAAATTCAACTAGTTTGATTAAAATTTGTTGTCACCTATTCACCTCTCTCCAGTCGACATTTTTTATTCTTCAATCCTCTTGAATGAACTTTTGCAAGGGCACACAATATATCATTACCAAGATCCATGAATTATTTAGCATTTTTTGAGCTAAAAGTGGTCGCATCAACTGCCCGAATAGATAGAAGAGATGACCCAGTTTGGTACAAGAGATAAAAAGGAGAAGAGAGAATATGGGTCGCATGGTCAACTAGTTGCACAAGAAAAGTCTTTCTTTTTTTGTAAATAGTTGCTTGTGCAGTCATATTCTGTCTCTTCAATTTTTATTATTCGAGTTTGCAAATGTTATGAAATGATAATGTGGGTCTGCAAAAATTTCATTACAAAATATGACTTCTTGTGATAGTAGAATAGGATAAATTTGTTACATGTGCATATATTTAACTCCAACACTATTGATTTGAATCTTTTCCTTTTCTGTCTATGTCACAAATGACTATATATTCTTGGATGAAATTTTTGCAAATGCACAACATTAGTAATTTCCATGAATTATTTTACTTTTTTTGGAAAAAATAAGAGGAAAGGGAACACGGGTTGCAAAGGCAACCGGTTTCACAAATTTTATAAAAGATTGCATGAGAGATTTACTACCCAATATCTATGTGGGTGACATGGTTCACATGGACCCATGCCATCAAAATCCACTCTCACACGGCAAGAGACGGCCTTTCTATGAAACTCCAGTTGTACTGTTCTTTCTCATTGGTGTTCCCTGAAAAACAACTGTCATTTTTAAGCATGACTTCTTATAGAAGAGGCGGGGGTGCTACTGCCTTTTTTCCAAAAGAAGAAATTAATATTGTATAAACTAAAGTACAACTTGTCATTTGCACTGCACCATTTTTAAACTGCCATGGCAGTTGCTAGTTCAGATATTTCAACAGTTCACTTGAGGTCACAAATTAACACTGCTTCAGTTAACAAATAACACAGTACAAGAGAGCCCGAATTTGGCTGGAGGATAGAATCGTTTTCCTGCATTTATACAGTTATCAGAGCTCCCAGTTACTGGAGATATGCCTCTCCATGGAAGCTCTGGCTACGCACGAACACAACGCTGGTGCAACTCTACATCGCTCCTGAGGCTTCAGTGCCCAAGGAACGTTCCAGCATATCAACGTCTACGCTACAACGGCTCCTCAGCCTCAAGGTACTGAGAATGGGCCGCGGCGAGGAGCGCAGCCCCGATACCTGACCCATCGTTCGCGAGCTTGATGACGACGGAGGAGGATACTTCCTCCCCTAGCATGTCCCGCAGGGTGCTCTCCAGGGTTTCGCTAAAGACCGTGTAGTGCTCGTAGAGCCCGCCGTCGATGGCGATCACCGTCCTGTGCTTGTCGCTGCTGGGGATGTCCCGCCCGAGCTTTTTGAGGATCCCATATATCCCTGCAGCAGCAAGACGTGCCCCACGCTTTGCAACGATGTCGCATACGGCCACAACTACTCTCCTTGTTTTAAGTGAGGTGTTTTGGATCTGCAAAATGAGTCATGGAAATGGATGGGTTTTTATTAAGTTATATTGGAGAGGAACGTGCTAAAATGGGGAGACAGGTTAAGGCAATTACCCCGAGAATATCTCTCAGTTTGTCTCCAACTGTTCTGAGATCAGGTGATCTGTCATGATGCATCATCGACATATGTGGCGTCCTGGATACATGATATCCCACAGGAAAAATCGTGGGGATGGCAGACATAATTTATCTAACTTGAAGACTGGACTAATGTAAATGTAATAACCAGGTTCTAGACTAATGTTCGGTAACGCATTACTATGTCTAGTGTGTTACCAATGCATTTCTACCGGCAGCTTATCAACCCTAGGCCATATGGTAATAGGTCCAGTTCATCTATCTTCCTACCTTAATTCAGCATGGCAAGGCAAGCACTATTAACCTTTCTGCTTATGTTTGAGCATGAAGCAGGCCAGATCTACTAATGTAAGCTGACAAATGAAGTTGAAACTACACTTACGTAAGAATAAATGGAATCTTCAGATTTGGTGGTATATCATCACCAAAGAGAGAAGCTTCTTGAGTCATTTTTAACAGGACCCTTCTTACAATTTCACCCAAATACATGCCCGAGATCAGTTTTTCATATATCTACAAAAAAATGCAATGATTAGTTGTAAACAGCAATGAAAGAAGACGACGAGATGTATCTTTTTAGTGAGACCTGTTCACCAGGATTCAGGCTTTCTGCATCTAATGCTTGATCAAATTCAGTCAAAGGAAGATGGGATGACCTGAAGTTTCCCCATTCCATATTTATTACCTGTGTTAAAGCAAAGCATATATAAAACTGATGACAATCCTGACAACTATTTCAAAGCATAGGAATAGATAAGCATGTAAAAGTAACATGACTTGTGATTAGTACGGACGATATTTTGCTTCTTCTCTAGTTTTTCACTTTCATGTTATTTCTTTTGACATCACCAGAGATTTTTTTCACATCTGTATAACTTTTGACTTGTGAACTAGCTAGATGCAAGAACACTCACCATTTCTCCTGACTTGGGCAGGAGGCCATGCCATTTAGGAATCGCATTGGCACGTTCCACGTATGCTGCATTAGAACCTGTACCCAGTATAACAGCAGCAACGACATCATTGTCATCATATCTCCCCCCAGCCAATGTCCCTATAGTATCATTTACCTACATAAGAAGGGATGTGTGCACGTCACGACAACAAGTTATAGAAACGATAATCTTTGGCCATAGGATACTCAACAGAAGTTATCCTGTAACTTTCAAAGCACACTAACCAATGCTGTGACTTTCATATCAAGCCCCTGACGGTCTATAGCCTTGCTTAACTCAGACACCACATCCTCGCCGACCTGACTTTACATCAACATGCAGGAACTATTATGTTCAAGGGCATAAATTTGAGTAAACAATATATGTTTTCAGTTGATAAGGCAAGTCTAGTCTACCCATTGCTAAGAGTATATATTCATGTGTGTGGTACATATAAGTTTACACCATACGAGAACTAACCGCTTCATCAATAGAAAACCCTTGGTCCACTTGATAAGAGTACCGGATGCAATCGAAGATTGCTTCACTGGAAAGGAGAAAGTAAAACCAAGTTCTCTTTGCCTTCCCGCAGGGAGATGAAAGTCTTCACCCTCTGAAGCGACAAATTTTGCCAAAGCAGAGGCAATGAAATCAAATAGTTCCTGAAAAAAATAACATGACGTGTGACATACACATCCATCGATCAGAAGGAGTGAAAAACTGACTATGGAACAATTTTACATGTGAACTCCCGGTCATTAAACGTGTCGGGATTGAAATCTCTTCACATTCTTGCTTCACAACTCGCCCTTCCTTGCCTCCTAATTGAACACGCAAGACACGGAAATTCGTCCCTCCCAGATCAAGGGCATAAAATAGTCCCTTCTCTTGCCTGTAAATGCGGCCCTCGACGAATTAGATCCAACGTGCAACTATATGAAATATTTCAACCAGCGGACTTTCAGAAACTGTTCATATAAGGTTGTAAGGAAGTTTACCATGCACGGAATATAAAGACTAACAACCTCACTGCAGGCTAACCCTATTCAGTTTGAACTAAAGAACAGTGGTCTTAATCTTTAGTGACTCAGTACTGTTGGTCAACCCATAGTCTACCCGAGCAAATTGCCCACAATAAGCAGCAAAAAATTCCTTTCTTTTAAATCTGGAAGGAAATTTTCCTCAATCTATTAATTAAGTCGTCGAAAAGAGTAGTATGTTTTCCTCAGTTACACATAGATGTCCAGTTGGCACAGAATTTCAAGACCAAATCAACACAAACAGTACTACTGCCACAACCTTAAAACGGTCAAATCCATAAACAGGATCTTGACCATTTCAACAAATCAGAAACATGACACCGCAACCATTTCTAGCATCACGCAGTGAGCACCGCATTACTTGGGATTGCACATAAATCACGCAGCCACGGGACAGGACACTAGACAGCGACAACCAGTAGCATCCTAAAATCTCTCATGTAAGTATGTAGCTGCGTTTCTTCTTCGTTTTTCTCGCAGAAAAAATGCAGATCCATCGGACCTCACGAAGCTCCTTCCAAGCAGCCAGGCAGGCCCAAGGGAACCACGCGAGGCAGTCTCTCAAGCCTCAACCCGTCGACGTCCAAATCAGAGAGCATTGGGGGAGAAACAAGAGGAAGTAGCGAGATTTTTTATGGGGTTCCTTACCCTGACGGGAGGGAGTCGACGTAGCTGATGATCATCCCGAGCTTGCTGCCGCCCTCGGAGGCCAGCCCGGCGTGCATCTCCACGGCCACCGCGTCGGCCACCTGGCGCAGCCGCGCGGGCGGCGCGGCGCACCGCTCCTCCAGGTCCCGCAGCACCGCGGCGGCGCGGCCCCACCGCTTCGCCTCCCGCACCTGGCGCCGCGCCAGCAGCGCCACCCCCACGGCCGCCGCCGCCGCGACCGCCACCACCGCCGCCTTCCTCATCTCTCACCCGCCCGCCCGCCCGCCGCTCTGTCTCTCTGTTCAGTTCGCCACCCACTGGCCACTGGGCTGGACGGTCCCCATCCGCCGTAAATATGGGCGGGGAACAGGGGCCGTTTGGGGAATACGGTCACCGGCTTTCTTTTAGCCGTTTATGGAATGGAGGGGGAAGTGGGCCCGGGACCGGCGAGTGGTGGCGGGTGTGCTGTTGTTTGGTAGCTTTCCCGGGCTTGGTGAGAGGGCCGTGACGTGGAGAGCGGCGGGTGCACGTGGTTCTTTGTCTGGGTGCGTGCCACGTGGCGAGCGAGGGAGGGCAGCATCTTAGATTGACCTTTGGCTTCTGGATTCGTGCATGTGGTGTGACTGTGTGAGTGCCCGAATCAGGCCATATCCCGAATATACCACTACTACCTTCGTGATAAATTTGATAAAAACACATAGCAATGTGTTATAAAATCATACGAGCATTAGACATGTTTTGAATGTCAATTCCATGGGCTAATAATTATTATAGCACTTGTTGGTCAAAATGATACTCAAAGTTGAATATCGAAATTTCTGTGCGCCTTGTAAGTAGCAGCGGAGTGAGTATTGCGCTAATGAATACAAGTCAGGTTTAGTTAACATAGAACCAGGGTGACTCTTGGTTAGTGATTGCTATGTAAAGTTAATAAGTGAGTGTGTCGGACCCTTATGTAAATATTGTTGTACCACAGGGACGTAGCCAGGAATACAATACAAGATATTGCACATTAAATAACTTGAAAAGAGTCATATAGGTAAATTCGGGATCAAATCCACAAATTAATAGGGGGTTCTCAAAAAAATCCCCTGGCTCTGTCCCTAATCGTACATCAACATAGTTGATACATTGATATTTTAAGGGAAAAGCTATTTACAAGCGCCGCATACGCGCTCCCTCCCGTGCGGCGCGCGGAGATTTGGAAAACGATTCCCACGGCTTCATCCTATGGCATATGATGCAGACAGGGACCGCAAGTGGGCCCACCCATCTTTCGATGCTGCGCAGTGAGCATGACGTCCGCATCGAGTGTTCTTTCGGTGCATGCTGAAATATTATATGATACATATTTTTTAAGTTGTTTCTCTCTTGTAGTGGCCATGCACGTTACAATCCCATTAGACACAGACTGACGTACAACCCTACACACCTATGCTACATTGCTAGTATACTTTAGTACTGCATAGGTTGCATGCTGCTAAGACATAACATTATCTACCAACAAATTTGATTTCATTCATTTTAACAGATTTTGGTAATCGAGAACAAGATTTTTTTAATCGCGCGACCGAGACAAATTAATTTGATAACCACAACTAGTAATTAAGATGGTAACTGCAACTAAGATAATCAACCGAATGCTCTTATTTACATCTGTGTAGAAAATGAAAATGACGTCAAATAATTAATACGGTGACCGAGACAAATTAATCTGGTGTCCTTGATTAATTAATCTGGTAACTGTAGGTGGAGTGCTCATTTTTCGTACATGCGTAGAAAATAATATCGAGATTAATCTGGTGACCGAAACTAATTAATCTGGTGTCCTCAATTAATTAATTTGGTAACTGTAACTGAGATAACATGTGGAGTGCTCATTTTTCGTATAAGTGTAGAAAATAATTTCGAGATTAATCTGGTGACCGAGAGTAATTAATGTGGCAACCACAGATAAATAATCTGATAACTGCAAATGAGATGAGCGGCGGAGTGATCCTTTTTGTACACGCGTAGAAAATAATATCGAGTAATTAATACGGTGACCGAGACTAATTAATCTGGTGAGCGCTACTAATTAATCTGGTAACTACAATTGAGAGAATCGGTGGAGTTTTCATTTTTCGTATATGTGTAGAAAAATAATATCAAGATTAATCTGGTATCCGAGACTAATTAATGTGACAACCACCGTTAATTAATCTGGTAACTGTAACTAACATACATACGGAGCACCAAGTGCTCTTTTTTATCGATACCCAACTACCACATCATGTGTTTTAGATCCTTTCTCCGGCGAGGTTATCAAATACACGTGGATTCACGTCCTTACATCCAGTCAATGCAAACAGTGATCGAAAGGCAAAGGCTGACACCTGACAGCTAGTACTAGCCTTGTACGTATACGTGCAGCGTTTGTAATTAATAACCTAGCTTTGCATGTATGCGAATGCGAGGTCTCACAACATAGCTGTTGCATGCTGCTTCGGGACGTCACCTGCCCACTGCTGCATGGGCGCTCGGAAAAGTGGGACGGGTTATCAGGCGCCGCATGGATTGATGATTATGCGGCGCTGCTGTATAGCACAGCCCTATTTTTAAATATGTTCGGTCTTATTCCCCTGTTGGGAGAGACGACAAAAAAGACATCTCAAATAGTCGTTAGGACCAATTAAGGTAGTCTTTTCTCGAGACTCTCATTTCCCTGACAATGAAGTGCTTCGACTACCAGCTAGGACCTATTATGAAGAAAGAAAGAAAGAAAAAAGAAAGAAAAGGAGTATGAAGACAAAGGAATGCCAAGGAGCGAGAGACCGTTCAGCCTGGTGTTGACTTGGAGCTTGTCCAAACGTCAAGATGTTCGTTCTTTGCTAAGAGCAAGTATAATAAGATGATGTAATCAAGTTAAAGATTTTAAATATTATATCGCTGAGTTAGAGGAGAGAGAAGAAGCAAGCTAGAGATTATACAGAGGTACGAGGGAGAGAGAAAGAAGCTCGTCAGCAAACCAGTTGCACATAATAACTTCCCGTAAGAAAGAATTAGTACATAACTAGACAAGCAGTGAGGTCGCATTTGATGCGCCTGCCAACCTACAACCACAATCAAATATCCGAACAGCCTACGCTTTGTGTATATAACAACAATAAATGGTCTTTGACATGCCATCACCAAGTGCCTATGTGCAAAACAAACAATGTATAGTCCTCCCTAGAATCCTGTAGCTCGCCAGGCAGGTAAAACTTCAAGGATTCGTCGTCGTCTGTGCTTCTGGTGTAGTCCACCAAGCAGGTTTATGCTCGATACACAGAGGTCAATGATCAACCGAGGAGCTGCCTGAGGCCATCGATAACCTGCTCCCTTTTCGAAGGATTCATCTGCACAACGTATCAAACTGATTAGCTTAGAAACAGGGGGGTAAGGGAGAAGCAAAACTTACTTCAGGCCAATTATTTAAGAAGAAAAGAAGCAGCAGAACTTACTTTGCCAAGGAGGAGTGAGAGACCGTTCGGCAAGGCCTTCACGTCCGAGCTTTCAGCAAGATGCGAGAACAGCCTGGATACTCTTTCAGCCTTCAACTCCTCGAGATGGTTCTCGTAGTTCTTGGCGTCGTCTTTCCAGGCGAAGAAAGCTTCATCATCATTCCACTCCTCACCATCTCCTTCAGAGCCCTTGGAAGCCAGATACCACTGCTTGATACACTCCAGTGCTGCTCTGTGAGGCATCTGCTCACCGGCGGCTTCTCTGACTTCCTTGGCAAGTGAATCCTCGGAAACCCTCCTTCGCAGTCTCCTGTAGAAGAAGCTCCGGGACTCCTCCCAATCAACCACCTTACTGATCACGCCTTTAGCGGTCATTCTGGAGGAGGTGTCGTGCAGTTCAGCAAACCGTGTAGCTACCTGAGTATATATGGGCATCAGCTTCTTTATCCGGCCGTTCATACTCCTCCTGATGGCCTCCGTTTCCTGGAGGCTAGCATTTGCTTTCTTCAGTTCTGTGAGTCTAGCGTTAAGGCTGGTCAGCTCGGGGTCAAGCCTTCGCATAGCCTCTTCCACCTCATTTGGCTTAAATTTAACCTCAATCAGCCCTTCGGCCTCAAGGACATTCCCTTTTGCGGTCCTCTCGGCATACATCTCAATGTGCTCAGGATTGATCTTGCTGTCCACCACAACCCATGCGCCTCCGCGCAGCTCTCCAGCCTTTGGGATGTACACAAAAGCAGGCTGCTTGTATGTCCTCAGGTTCTCAACAATTGTAGAGCCAGCCTGAAGGATTCCTTCAAACAGATCCCTTTGCCCACCAGAAAAGCCTCTCCAGTTAGCAAGTATGAACAATGGGAGCCCTTCATGGTTGAAATCCAGCAATGCCTGCGCTGTTTTTGAGGCCGAATCTGGGAACCATACCTGTCCTGCTTGAGGGACTACACGCTCTGCGGAATCAAGCTGACCAGGGTCAGCAGGGATTACTTGCATCATTGTCTGGGTTTCCACAGCTATGACACCAACTGGAATCCCTCCCAGCTTTGCTCTTCCTGTAATAACAGTTTTTGCCCATCCTTCTAATGTTTCCACGAAGCTTTCTCTGTCAAACATACCACCCAACCACTTTCCTTGAGTGTCCTGAATGCCACTGATGGCTGCACGGGCATCACATGAATTTTCTGGGAAATATGTTACAGGTCTATCTGGTGGATCAAGAGGTTTCAGAATAGGAAGAGGACCGTCAACATAGGCAGGAACATAGCTGAGCCATTTCAAGATAGCAGAAACACCTTCAAGATCATCTGGCACAGTGAGATGCACAACTCATTTGTAGCCATAATTTGGGGCCACCCAGTTGCATATGAGAGCTATAAACCTCACGCCCCAGAAGTTTGTTCAGGGCAGAATACCCAGTTAAAATAATTGATTGATCAAGACGTTGTATACACCGCATTCCTAACCGAGCCAGATAAGCCCCAATCCCAACAGCTCGTCCAGTCACAAATGTCAGAGTAAAGGTCTCTCTATATGCCTTAGAAAAGGCACTGGCAATGGCACCACTTCCATGTAAATTCTCACAACCAAGTCCATCCTCTTTCCAACAATGGTATCAACAACCCACCTGGTATCTCCGCTGTCCAGTTTCAGCTCATGGGCTATAACTGAAGAGCTTAGACGTGAATAGTCTTCTTCAGTGAGGTAAATGTACTGAAACCACGTTCAGGACTCTGGTCATCAGACCACCCAACATGGAAGCACGACTTTATTTCCTCTGCTACACCGATCCTAGCACCAGCAGTTGCTGACAAATAGATTAGAGGAATTTTCCTCTCACAAGCAAGACTGGTAGCAGCATCGAAGAATGCATCTTCTCTAGGACCAAAAGACCCAGCTTTAAACGTCACGTCATTTGCAACAACTATAATCTCCCGGCCACCTGGAAATTCTGGTGTGGAGAGCTTCATCTTCCAAGCAACAATGCCGATATTATTGATACCTGGAGAACGCTCAACTGGAACCAAAGGAGTACCCCATGATCCAGTTGAATCAGCAAATATAAGCTCGGTCACTTCAGCATACTGCTGATTATGCTGGTTAGCTTCTGAAAGATGTGAAACACTAGATTTCCATGATTTCTTCAATGCTGTTTCAAATGCCTGCAGACAGAGTATATCATTAACAATCTCAGTTGATCAGGTTAATCATGCAAACTAATGTAGATAAAAAAAAATGCAACCAACTCACCAATGGGAAATCATAGCAGTATGTAGTTTCGTTTTTCCTAGCCGCGGAACGTTTCATGTCAAGATCAACCAAAGGTTTGTATGGCGCATGCAATGCAATGCCATCCAAAGGACCAGCTGTGTGTGTGGCAGAGCGGTAGAAAAGCTGATGTGTATTGGAGTCCTCTGCTTCGCGGTAAATCTGAAAGTCAAAAGAATTTAAGCATAAGAGTATCAAAGAGAAAATAGTACTTAGATAATTTTAAGCGGTGTTTAATAGACCTTTTAAAAGCATCAGTTGAGAGAGCATTCCATGACACTCAGGACGGGAGTGATGAGCATGTTCTATTTACTAGATAAGCTAACGTATATATGATGATCTGTGGGGCATTGTCGATCAGAAGTAGCATTTTTAAGATATTTAAAGGACTGTAAATGCTATTGTTCACATAGTAGTGCAATACAGTAGCTAGGGAAACTTACATCAACAGTGCAGGTATGCCCAGTTATATTGGTAATTACAACTCTCCAAGCACCATTAGCTTGCCCATCACAATCTAACCATAGCTTCACTTCCCATTGGCACACAGAAAGGCGATGCATCCTGACACCAACATGTTCATATATATTCATAACCATATGCTTCAAAAGTGTGCATGCTGTCTCCTCATCTTGACCAACTTCATCTGTCATCCTAACACAATGAGAAGCACAAACCAAGTGAGCACATTTAATGCAATATATTTTCGTTGAGAACATAAGTATATTTTGGACTGACCTTGAAAATGGAATTAGATCAAACAACTGTTGTTCTCTCAACATGCACAGATACATGTGGGAATGGCCTGACCTCAAGGCCTCATTATGAGCGTGCAACTCTATTTCTTCTAGCGCTGCCATCAATGATCTAAGTATGCTCTTAGAAGTGAATGACGATGAGGCTTGAGCACGGCCTACTTCATTGTCAATACTTCCACACAAAAACCCATTGGTTACACTTGGCTGTCTAACAACCGTACGAAGGAACATCCTTTGGTCATTTGATTTTGGATCTTCACTGTTCTTTACCAGTGTGTAAAGGTGCCACTGACGATCACGTGATGGGGTGTATTTCCTCTCATTGTAACCTTCTAATTTCACTTTGTCCTGTATTTAAAGATAAGTTATTAGAGGTAGTGGTCTTGTTGAAGAGAACATAAGCCAAAACAAAAGCTGCATACCAATTCAAGGAATGTGGACAGAGGAGGTTCCACATGGCGGAGCATCGGGTCCTCCTCATAATATAGCTTATCGAATGACCATTGGAAGGAATGGCGCATTGGAGGACGCCCTTCATCTCTTTGGATAATGCAGCTGACAACCCTAACACCAGCACCATTTAGATGTGATGTTATAGAGGTATCCTTCAAAATCTTGGAAAGTTTGTTGACCCTTTCTTGTGCTTGATCCTCATCACCACTGAAAAGAGAAAACAAAGTGGACGGTGTAACTAAAAAATTTCATGAAATTTACTACTAGTTCATAGAATCACTCTTGTGATATTTATGTTCCATCAAGAACAAAGAATCGTAAAGAGTAGAGTGTAAACGAACCTGTCTTGAAGAGTACTCATCTGATTGCTGATACCAACCAAAGCAATATGCAGCATATTGCTATGGTTAGATCTTATAGGATTACGATTTGAGACATTTCCAACACCTGCTCCGTAATGTGAAGTCTCCTTTAATGCAGCTTCAATTGCAGTTGGCAGAAGCTGAAGAGACTTGATTACAACCATTACACCCCATCGCCTGCCCATTGGATCTTCTACTTGTTGCTTTAGAAGTGACGCAGATTGCCCATTTCTTTGTTCAATATGCTCTTCAGAAAATTCCCATAAAGCAATTAGACCAGACCTGTGCCATTGCATCCGGACACTGCCCCTTACAAGATAATGCTGGAATATGATTGCGAGTTAGCCAACGTCAGTTTATTAATGTTGCAGCTGTATCAAAAAAGAGTTTAGTTGATAAATTCAGTGATACCTGATACAATCTACGTATGTATGTCTCAACTACTCTCCGCTGAAGAGTAGGATCACTGTGATCAAACAAAGCCACAAGGGCGTCTTCAACTGCAAGCGGGGCACATACTAAATCTTCCATCCTTTCATTGATTGCCATCTTTCTCCTAGGTGTTGAAACACGCTCTCCTTCCTCAGTAAACATCTCTAGCTCTGAAAGGCTTCTTGCTATGCTTGTGCGGAGTTCACTCAATTTGGTTTGCTCAAGAAGTTGGCTTGCTTTAAGTTGCCAGCTGCATCAATTATAATTAATTTATATTATTTGTCTAGACTATCATATGTCAAATACACAGATGCAGATCACTGAAACTCAATTTACCCTAGAGTATGATGTATGGTTCAGTGCAGAGAAGCGAATCAATTGGTCCCTGTAAGCAGACGGATTTGGATAGACCAATAGTTCCATAAGCCGTAGTAGTAATTCATTTTTGTTTTTCACGCCCTTCAAAGGAACACAAATTATCAGCACGAAATGCCTTTGAATAACAAGTAAATCAACACATAGTACAATAAAGACATTACCTGGTGGGAGAACACAATATATACAACTTTCTCAAGGTCTTTTGCATGTTGAAGTCGTAGACGTTCTATCACATCAGACTGAAAATATAAAAGCAAAAATGCCCAAAGTTTAGCACATTTCAGTGAGAAAGTCAAACACTAATCGACCCATTCCAAGTAATATGAAGTCTACCTGAATGTCATTACTGAACAGTTCTTCAACGGACAAATACTCCTCAAACAGAGACTTGACAACAATACGAGCATTGCTTTCTCTTCCACCCTCATATGACTTCACCAGGCTCATAAGTGGCTCTACAAGTCTCTCATTAGCAACCCTGTCTTTCTCGGAAACAGTATGCAAGATTTGCCTGCAGTAATGGTTTGTAAGGAAACAACATGATACCAAAAAAGAAAAGAATGGCAAGTAACAGTCTCAAACTGACCTCAATGACTCCCCTTAGCAACTTGGCAGGGAAATCCTTGCTCTTCCCGAAGTTAGCATTCAACTCATAATCCTTGTACTTACCATCCAACTGAGTACAGGAAAATTAGTTATACATTCCATGTGCAGACAAATTGGAAAAATCGAAATAATCATGGCATGTAAAAATAAAAATTAACCTAGAACACTTAATCACCTCATTCCTAAGATCTTTTGGTAGCCGGGTTGCCAAAACGGACATCAATTCTTGCCACTGTAGAAAAGGGAGCTCAGGGCTGTCTAGGCAGTTTAGCAAATCTTGTACAACTGAAAGGGAAGATATGGTCAGGAACTTATTGATTAAAGAAATTTAAAGGTAAACAAGGGGAAACAAAATTAGAAGAACAACTACAGTCTGAAAGTTTGCTATGCCTTACTTGATCGATATTATGTTCATATCCAGCAAGGATCATGCGCGCGGAATTCATGCTTGCAGCAAACTTTTGGTGAACTTTGCCAGAAATAGCAGTAGGAGGTCCAAGTTTTGGAAAGGTGCCATGAAATGGTTCAGCTTTCCTCACAGAAGATGGGTCATCAAGATCCAACCTTGCTATCAGGTCACTTGCCTGCACAATGACAGCCATTTCAACAAGTATATAAAATATGCATAGATATATAACAAGCATAAAGTAATATAGCCAGAGTGTACATATAGCACTGCAAACATGCAAGCAAGGGGGAGAGAGAAGAAAGGAACCTTCATGGCCTGACCCTCAGGCATGACAAAGTGAATGACACCAGAGGCCGGTAGTAACAGCGGCATGCACATCTTCATGACCTCCACTTCCGCATATGGCGCATCAGCAACCACATGAGAACCATCCGTGACCAGAAACCGAAGAAGTTTGCACGGTGTATCAGCCAACAACTTGGAAGGATCATGTTCTTTCTGTAATTTATGATTCAGAGGACATGATTAATTTGTGTCTTTTCATTCAGTTAGCAGCCACAATTACAGTTGAAACGACCCATGTATTACGTAGTCCTTCAGTTAAATATTCACATAGTGAGGATTTCTCTAACAAGATCTCAGGTTTTTGTCAAATGAGGATCATAAGAGTTGCCAAGACATGACTACTAGGCAGATGCAACACCACAGTGATAGCAGATGCCAAAAAGAGCACTTGACGATGGAAATTGAAATATCCATGTTACTAAAATCATACCTACATTCCAAATTAAACTAGGCCAAGGTTCATGAAACAATACAATAGAAAGAAGTACACATAATTACATGCTTACCCTTCATCATCAGTTATCCTTAACTTCTATTCTGTTCATTCTAGCTTAATATTCTTGTCCTTTAACATGATCATAAAAAGATGCAACATACTTGCGAGACCCCAATAGCGTAAATTTTGCTTAGATCTATCAAAACTTTGACATATAAAGCACTCTTTGCCTAGTAATAACTCAGTGCTAAATTTATAGTTAGAAACCAAGAAGAGAAGTATCTTCACCTGTAATAAGCATGTTCTCCCATTGATTAGAAGGCGCGTACCAGCCGCCTCTGTCTCTGCATAAATACATGACTATTTCCATCCAACTGGAGAATTTACAATTGAAGATAGATCAGACCCCTTCCGAAACAAAAAACAACAAATAGATAAATCATTTGTGTATATACTTGTACTCTGGTAAATATATTTACCTGCATTAACAGCCCACCATCTCGCAACGAATGTATCTCTGCTTCAACCTCTGATTCATTCATTCTTAATTTGTAACTACGGGGTCACCTCTTGCTGTCTCAATCTACAGAAGAAGATAATCAGAGCAGCTGAAGGATACCGACAGGATTACGTGGTTATGGCGTGGATAGGGTTAAAGAGAAAATAACATATAATTACCGTATATTTGCTCCCCTCTATATTTAGTGTTACAGTCAAATTGACAAGAGAGATGTGCTGTAAAGGAACTAAGTTAGAGTTATAATATACAGAAATTACTATATAAGCAGTTAGGGTATTCATAATACAGTATGATACCTTTGGTGGTATTTGACCTTTGCTGAGATATCCGACATAATCGGTAAAAACACTTGAGCTCCTGCTTGATGCTTCCTGGAATATAAGAAATAAAGTATTTTAGGATGGAAATGGTATCTAGTGTGCAAGCTCATAAGTCACAACCACCTAAGAAATCAGTTCTGTAGACAAAGAATCATACATATAGAGCTCCTCCAACAACTGAAAGGTACCATGGGGGCCTCTCTGCTCTAACACGCATAGCTATTCTGCTGTCTAGCCAACCAGTGTGGATCTTATTTCTCGGTATTCTGCAGTCTGAACATATGGAAATTTTGAACACACATTACACAAAAGGAATAAATGTACATTATTGTAACCAGAGAACATTTACTATGGGGTTATCTTACCTTCAAGAGATCCACCGTGTAATCAACATTGGTCCGTATCTCTCCACGAATTTGGATCTCTTTTAGCCCAAGTACCATATTGGCTATTGCCAACGACCTAGATTCCCCAAAAGCAAAAACATGACCTGCAAAAAATTGATGCTGTTTAAGAAAGCATCACGAGATACCACAAGGAAACAGAAAATTGCGCATGTTACTTACCAAACTGAGAATCAGAAAATTCATGAATTGCTCCTCCAGACTGAATGAAAGTAAGAAAAATGATGATTCAGGTTAGGTTGCGGCACAAGATTATAGCTTTTAACCAGGAAATTATCAACATAAGAAAACATGAAAACTCAAGGGTAGTTATAAGTTGTGGTTGTGTCGTGACATGTGGTATAATAAAAAATCATGGTGCATGACACTTGCCTTAACGGAGAAATAGGCCCAAACATTGGGTTTACTTTTAAAGTTTAGCTCTTCCACTCTCCCACTAGTAGGCTTAAACCCATCATCTGGATCCTCGCTTGTAACTCTAACTGCTACACAATGACCTTTTGGCTTTACAGACTGTGCTTTGTCCAAATCAAATTTAGTTGCAACAGCTGATATTTCCTTCCAAGCGTGGTAGCCACCCCCATGTTCCATTCCATAAAAGCGTCTGATCTCTGCAATGATTCGTTTATTGATTAGTATGGAGGAAAGAAGAAAATTTCATCAACCGTCAAATTGAAAAACTGACCTACCTGGGATGTTGTAGAGGGGTATGCCCATTCCTACTGCAACTTGAGATGCAGGTAAGTTTATTTCAGCGATCCATTCGGTCACAGGGTGTTCAACCTGCAATCTTGGATTAAGCTCCAGGAAATAATATTCGCCTGTCTCCATGCTGTACAGATATTCTACTGTAGCGCGCCCTGATATTGCACACATTTGGCAAGCCGCCTTGCTGCCTGCTCAAGTTCTTTAATCGTTTCTGGAGGAGCAACTGTAATTGGTCCCTCTTCAATAATCTGTTGCACAAGTTATGGTGAAAAATGTTTCACAAAAACACAAGAAATACAGTTTTGGCAAGACTTTTCAGCTATATTATTACTACTACTACTTATTATTTTTTTTTTTTGTCTTGCAGTAGTTTAGTGGTTATGATATAATTTGTAATACAGTAATTGGATATTTCAATAATTGCAACACATATCACTATTAGAAAATAATTAGTTATCGAGTTCAAAACGTAACGTCCAACTATCTATAGTACAGTACTTGACAGACATAAAAAGCTTCCATTTAAAAAATTATTAGACTCAAATTTTGTATAGCTCCTGCAATTTTTTGCACTTCTGCTAAACAGTACATGATTGCTACATAGTCCAATGAACTTTTACTTCCCTAAAGCTACAGAACTTCGACAAGTACTCGGTACACAAATTTTCATCACAGATTAATTCCAAGGAAACTGATATTGGACAACACAATGCTTCAGGAGCACAACTAACCTTTTGGTGCCTTCTTTGAACACTACAGTCTCGGCTGTGCAGTGCTGCAACATTGCCGTGTTTGTCACAGAGCAACTGAACCTCTAGATGTCGGCTCTATAAGGAAGAACAAAAACGGCAAGCTTTAACACATAAGATACATCAGTACATAAGCACTGGCTGAATACTGACAGCGGTAAAAGTTGCTCTTTATTATTGTCTACTCTTACCTACCTGGCATGTATATGGATAGAATGTGAACATGAATAACAAAAAGATAAAACAGAAAAGTGAAGGAAAAGCAACGTAATTCAAGCTGTAATCACCTGAGATGCCACCTTCATGATAAATATAGGTGATCCGGGGACTTCTCCTTGCACTTGCTTAAACAAGGCTCTCACCTCATCATCGTTGTGTACCTATAAAATCATTTGGATGACACCAAAATCATTTGGGTAGTCTACAATATTTGCAGAAAACTATCACTTCACTTTGTATGGACAGTGCACACTTCCATGTACTGTTTGTGAGCAGAGACTTTCCATATGGTCATGGTAGATTTGAACTAGAAAGAAGACCAACCTTCCTTATTCCTTTACCACCACCACCCCATGATGCCTTGATCATTGCTGGATACCCCACCACCTGACAACTAGCCACCGCTTCCTCTGTAGTTGTAACACAAGCGTTCTTATAGATCTCCTCAGGTATCGAGTGGCAGGTTTCTTGCGGAACTTTTACCTACAGCTCATTTGGATTTAATTTTAAGCAATAGCAGTGGGGAAAAAACAGGACCAAAATTATAAAGAAATAGAAGAATATACATGTGATCCACTCCATGGAAGAGTTGGAACTCCTGCTGCTTGCGCAATAAGAGAAGAACCAATCTTATCACCCAGTGCAGCCATGGCAGCTGATGGTGGCCCAAGAAAAATGATTCCCTTTTCCATGAGCGCATCTGGAAGTTCCGGATTCTCAGAAGCATGACCCCAGCCAGGCCAAACTGCAGAAACCCGAGTTCTCTCTGCTATCTGTGAAAGGTACAGACATTAACTACTGGAATATACAGCATAACAAGCATAGATAAAAATTAATCCACAAGCTGGAAAAAAGGACCAGGAGAACGGTCATTATGCTAACCTCCACTATGAGCTGTACATTCGCATAATTGTTATTATTTGTTCCACCAGGAACTTCTAGGAACTGGTCGGCGATTCTTATGTGCTCCGCATTTATCTTGAGATCCTCCGGAGTTGCCATGGCCACCAGGAGAATCGCCTTCTCCGTCCCAAACGTCTCCAAGGCCCACGTGCGGATGCTGCGCATGAACTTGACCGCTGCCATTCCATTGTTGGCGACGAGCACGCTGTGTATGGGCGAATCGCCCCCGAGCGCCTTACAGAACTCGTCGACCTCGGACGGCGAGGCCGACAGATGCCTGGAACCGGACATCCTGTTGGGCGTCCCGTTTGTCTGGTCGGGTTCCGCCACCATTGTTGTCGCCACCCTCTAGCCTTCAGTACTGGACAAAGCAGAGAACAAAAAAACGTCGTTAGCGAATCAAATTCTTTCTATTAACGCTGTTAAGGGATCAAATTCTGACTAGCGAACAATTGCGTAGATACTTCAGTTATGCATGAGTATTTCCTTTTTCGGAACTAGATAGGTGTTAAGATGGTACGAACAAAAACATAGGCTATGTTTAGGCAGATCATGAAATTCCTCGAGCTTTTCGCAAACAAACAAAGATGGAACTCCTCAAGCAACAGTATAGCAGTAAATCAGTACTAGTCAA